>ML328298.1:0-38863 GCA_005239505.1 Nicotiana paniculata | reverse complement strand
TTATTTTGAACATTTAAAATTTTTTACTAACTTTTTTAGATGATAGGCATAAAGCTAACCCATTAGCAGATGATGATATTGGACCTGAAAAGACACGAGGAAATAACACAATTCCTGGTCTAGGGTTACACTTTCTGATGGACGTTTTAAAGGGTTAAGTAGTCATCATCTAAAAAACTATATACCTTCGAGTCGGAATGTTTTTCCTTTTTAGGAAAAGGACAACAAGGAAGGAATAATCAAGTGCTCGAGATCTCATTCTTCAAAGCTCAAATACTTGGGGGACTATACAGTATGGAAGGCTAAGACGAAGCAAAGAAGACTATCAGAAATTCAAAAGCTCGAGCTTGAAGACCCATCTACCCAACAAGACAAGTGATATGAGCAGAATCGAAAGAGATCAAAAGAGTCATCCAAATACAAAGCTTAATGCAAAAATGCAAAAAAAAAACTCGAACATGTTCAGGCTGAAAGGCAAAATATTAGTCACGAGGAAGAAATGCATACTTATTCAAAACTGTTGTAACAAAAACAATTAGGGGTAAAAGATCATCATCATTTGTACTTACTCAAAAAACTATTATCAAATAAAAAAGTTACGATTGAAAGATCAAAATCCATGTATTTGTTCAGAAAGCTGATGTCAAATAAAATATTTACGGATGAAAAAGCATTTTCCTCGTACTTATTATAAAATGTTATCAATAAAAACAGTTGCGGGTAGAAACCTCAATCTTTATAAAAACTGTTACTAGTGAAAAACAGTTGTTCCCTTGTATTAATATTGAAAAACTGTTACCTATGAATAACAGTTACGAAATACAAGGGAATATCAAATCTGTTAAACAAAAACAGTTGCAACATGAGTTTTAGACGATAATCAAACACATGTAAAATGTCGTTGCAGTTCAAACAAAAAACTTTCCTTGGAAACATTCTTAAACATGTGTAAAATTCCTATCACTCTATTGCATTATCATGAAGTTGAGACGTCTTCTTCATGTCAATCATTAAGGGCCCTCTTTCATAAACGAAGCCTACTACAAAAAGGCTCACAAACACCGCACCTACTATGGAAAGGTACGATTGATTACTAGCATCCTCATGCAAAAATTCAGAGGTAAAAACAAAAGCCTCGAAAATTAAGCATGAAAAAGACTTAAAGAGTGAAATAGAAACTCAATGGAAAACAAAAGTCATACTAGCATTAATATATTAAAACGGCTAAGTAAAAACTAAGTATTAACTTATACTTAGCCGTATAGAATTTTTATACATTGAGGTGCCCCTAAGTTGTCATTTGGGGACTTTAAAGAGATCCAAATTTACCCCCGATGGGACTGGGGGTAACCACCAATTGAGACAAAGATAAAAAAAAAAAAAGGGTGAACCAACTTCTTAAATTTCTTCAGAAGGGGGGTTGACTTCACTGGAAGAAGGAGCGGGAGAAACTAGGGATGAAGAGGCACGAGCAGCAGGAGTCTCACCATCAGGTGAAGAGAGGTTATGACCTTGTTGAGCCTTCTACATGGCTTCCTTAGTTTTAGCTATTTCAGCACTAAGGTTGAAACCCTCTTGACTCATTTCCGTCAATGTGTCAAGGCGAGAATTCATATACGCCCATCTCACATCAACATCAGCCACCTCTTCAAGATCTTCATAATCCCTTGCCCATACTTGAATCTTAGCTCTCAATCTGTCCTTCTCCGCTTCAGAAGCTTCATGGGCAGCCCTTAACGGTGCAATCGACTCCTCCAGAGTTTGAACTTTATCTAAAGCATTACGAAGGTCCTCTTGAGTACGAGTGAGTGATTGCACGAGCTCGCCTGAGTATTCCTCCTTCTNCCGCTTCAAGGTACTCATTTCCTCTTCTAAGGCATCCATGTCAATCCTTAGGCTATCATACTGTTCCTTTCAATTATCAGCATCGACCTGCAACTCTTTTGTCTCCTGATCCGTGTTTGAGATCCTCTTCATGAGCTCCATGCCTATAAGATTAATCCACAAGAAATAAACCAATTAGATATGATAAATTTCATATGCGAAAATGAAAGAGGATAACCTGCATCATACCTTCAAAGAGGTATGCACAACTTCATTGGCCCATGTAAGAGCACTATGGTTGGCTAGCTTGGTTTTCTCAGCGGGACCTATCAAAGGCTTGAGCCACACTTCGGGCTCACCCATTTTCTTGAAAAGATTCCCCTCAGCTGGAACCTCTATTATCACCTACTGCATCTCTCTGCTGGAAGACCCTACTTCCCTAGCGGAAGTCATGGAAGCAGGCAGAGATGAAGCAACAATAGGAACGGGGGGTTGAGGAACTGGAGAAGTCACGGGCAAAGCAGCAGGTACGGAGGATTGAAGAGTTGAGGAAGCCACGGACAAAGCAACAACAGAAACCGAAATAGCCAAAGGAGCAGATGAGACAACTTCTCTTAAAGAAGCAGGAAAAACAACAGTTAAAGGGACATCATCAGGAGTAAGGTCAAAACCTTCATGGAACGAGTAATCTACAGACTTATGAATGGGAGAATGTGAAACATCTCAAAGGTAGAGGGCTCAACCACAGACACGGAAGGCAAAGTCATGGGTGTAGACTCATCGTCCGAAACCACCCGCCTTCTTCGTGGCCTGCGCATCAAAGCACCCTCCTCTTCTTCTTCTTCTACAGAACGGGACTCACAAATCTTACGCTTCGAGGAAGACGAACCAACAATAATCTCTTGGGCCTGGGCCAAAGACATCTTCGGGATAGATGAAGCAGAACCCGCAAGCAGAGAACCCTATAAAAAGGGAAAAAGTTAAGCGACAGAGAAAGAAGAGGCTCGAGTAAGGAATGAAGCAAGAACAAAAGCTTCACTTACCGTGGGTCTTTACATGCCAACCGTATCTCCCAGTGAAGTACTTCCAAGATCTCTCTTGTAAAGGAGCAACGGACAATAATTTTTCTACCCAATCACGGATACTGGAGACATTCTCAACAGTACCCATGATTGCTGAGAGAAGAAGAAACAGATATGGTGTTAGTAAAACATCTCAAGTCAGAACGAGGAAAAGTAAATAGATGTGAGCTAAAGCATACTCACGTTCACGATTCCACTTCTTAGGGAAGGGAAGATTTTCTTCAACCCACTAAACCAACAGTGGGTACAGCAACATACCGGAGGTACCAACCTCTATCCTTATCATCTCCAGGGGTTACCAACACTCTTTTGCTCCTAGCAGTCAGAGTAAAAACCCCTTGACGAAACAAGGAAGGAGAGTAGAGATGAATAAGATGGTTGGAAGTAAAAGGAACCGATGCTAAGGAAGCTAAACTCCTAAAACATGCGACAACTCGCCACACAAGCGGACCAACTTGTCCTAAGAAGATATTGAAGAAACGGCAGAATTCAATTATGACTTGATCAATGGGAGGTTTAAACCCTAGAGTAAAAGGGTACGTATAAACAAAAGAGTATCCTGTCTTGTAAGACGTTATTCTTTGATTGCTATTCGGAATGTAGACAGGGAAATCAGGCCTCCAAAAATAGGCCCTACGAACAAGGGAAATCTGACCCTCAGTAATAAGGGTTGGATACCTTTCGACACTCTCAAGGGAAGAAGATTGGTCTACTAGAACTTGATTATCACTAGCAAAGCAAAACTCAGCAGGAACAATTTCTTCAACTCCAGGTTCACGAAGGCGTTCACCTCTACCTCTAGACAAAGACCGGGAAGCCCTAAACCTCGGAGAAAATAGAGACCTAGCGGAAGGAGGGGAAACTATCTGAGAAGAAGAGGAGCCTCTCGAAGGAGTGGATCCTAGACTCCTAAGTTTTCCACCCCTCCGACTCCTAGTCGGAGTAGAAGATGACGTTAAATTTTCGATATCTATTACTCTCTGAGGTTGATTTGAAGAAGACATGTTTACAAAGGTAAGAAAAAAGTTCTTTACAAAAGACAAAGTTAGAAAGTGTTTCGTGGAAGCAAAGAAAAGAAGAAAGGTATTTATACTTGAGGATAACCGTCAAACATGGAAAAAAGAAAAATAATGATGAAAAGTCATAATTGAAGGTGTCACTTCGGGACTGACGCAGCCGCAAAAAGCCTTAAAAGGTGCCGAGTAAATGCAGAACCAATCCGAGAAGAACACGTGGTATGAGTATTAAATAGAAGTGACAAACGACGCCTATGATTCAGAGATGGATAGGATGTTTCGAGGTAAAGCGGCGGCAAAATATTCCCGCCATAAATGAGTATCCACTTACCAAATATTAATCGATAAATATATAGTATGTGGGGGGACTATCTGTATTGGTAAAAAAAGAGTTTCACACGTAAGCCAACTCTTGACAACTCAGCCAGTTATGTAGACACAGGGGAACGCGACAGCCGGATGTGATTCTTTGAAGAGGTACGGAACAAAAAGACACGATTCAATAAACCCACGAGCTCATCAGCCACGGGAAACTCAACCTGATCAAGACAGGGAAGAGACACTGTCAGAATGAATCTGGACAAAGTTACGGGCAGATTCAAGGACCCACAATTGATTACTCGTACGTTATGTAACCGTACCCCAATTACCGTTATCCTTTGTAACGCCCCATTAATATCATAATTAGTCATTAATGGGCAATCATAGCAAGAGTTGTACGCTATATCAAGGAATCTCCTATATAAGGGACGGGAATACAGCTTGTAAAGGCATCTGATTCTCGAATACAATCTACTTTGCTTTTCTATATTTCTGCAATATTGACTATTATTTATTTTTCTCTATTTCCTTGATTATCAGTAACACGTGTTCATCCTAGAAATAAGCTTTAGTCAAAGGGTCTAATTCTTTGGTTAAATAGTTTTCCCTTCCCAATTCCCTTAAACGACCAAACCCCNCTTAAACCCTAGCTGCCCCCAATTCCCATATTCTCTCAAGATAGCCCCCTCACTCCACTATCCTCTGCCGTTAGGAAATCGCCTTCCGCCGGCGCACCACCTCCAAATGCCCCCAAAACATCACCCTATGATCACCTTCTCATCGTCATTCTCAATCTACCCTTAATTTCCCCAAAAGACCTTTCATTTTTGTCAATTTGAAGATCTGAAAATAAAGATTCAACCTTTTACAAGCTTTTTCTAAATTACCATCAACCCAGCCTCTTTCTTACCTAATTCTTACATCAAGTGATAGGTATTCGAGAGACCTTTCATTTGAGTTCATTAGTGTACTTCAATTTCAATAGTCGGATTCCGACCAAACGGCCGTTGACTGGTCAGAATGCTCATGTACTTCTCTTTTCCCTATTCCGTTGGCTCAATTTGTATTATTATGCATAGCACCGGCCGCATGGAAGATTTGTGGCCAGTGCTCATATAATAGCACTTTTTGACCGCCGAAATTCCATGATGCTCGATGTAAGGTTGTCGAATCCTATCGTCGCTTCACTACGTTTAACAAATCTAGGCGGTTTGGTTCTTCAAAATCTAGGTGAAAATCTTTGACCTTTGCTTCATCTTGTTAAGTCATTGTTAGTTAACTCAATTTGTGCATAATTAAGTATGATTGTCCAATTAAATTGTCTAGTAAAACGTAGCCTTACGACCACTATTCTGCTTATATTTTGATTTAGATTGCATTTTAACTCAGTTACTGGCATAATTTGATTAGTAGCCGCAGTTCTAAATTAGTTCATTAGCATGTTTAAATTAATTTCTTTTTGGTATTGTTTTGTTGCTTTAGTTTGTCCTTGTTTGTTTTTTAGCCGTATGTTTGTTTGGTTTGGGGATTTTCTTATTTGACAGGCAGGCCCATTAGCACGGAAGTCCAGGGAAAGCAATATCTGATATGGGCATGTTGGCCAGATGGCTGAGACATTTAAATGCTGCTTGTTAAAAATCAGAGGTTGGAAAGGTAATTAGAGATGACTGGATAGAATCTTTTTGTTAGCCGTCATAGGGTTTTCGAGAAGAGGGAAAAGGACTTTTAATCAATTAGAAAATAGAAATAGGTCGGAAACTTGGGATAAAGGGGTAAATAACAGGAAAGAAAAGGGTGGAAAGAATTAAAAAATCAGGTTTGTTGCCCTAAAATCCTGTTATAAAAGACACACTCTCTCACAAATTCTGGACAGACCTAAGCACCGCAGCAGCTAAAAAAAACTTTGAATTCCAGATTTGCAAAAATATATTAAAAAAAATAACGGAAAACTTAAAAAAAAGGAAAAAGAAAGAGGGGAAAACATAGTAGAAAAAGATATTTGAAGTTGTTTTCGGATTTCAGTTTATTCTATTTGATAATTTTGGGATTTCTGATTGGGCTGTTTAAAGTTGTGTTTGATTTCAAAGACTCTTCTATACTATTTTCAAGCTCAAAACTGAGGTTGTTTGTTGTCTACTGTTGAAATTACTGCTGAGCTGTTTGAATTGGTTTTATTCCTTTATTTCGCTCACTTTAGTGCCATCTTTGTTTGATTTAGGTATGTTCCGAACCTTCTTTGTATTACAATTGCATTGAATGACTGAGTTGTTAAATCCTCATATGATCTTTGTAGACATGTTTTATTATCACTTCTATGAATCTAATATCTCATGAATGTGTCTTGTGTTTCAACTTGGAAAAGTGTTTGCAATAGTGAAGTAATTAAAAACATGACACCTACACAGCTTAATTTCATTTCCTGACTTCAATTAGGAATACTTCCATTGTTTGCTTGACTATTCGGAGTTCTACCGCAGCTTTCCTTTCTTTTCACTTTAATTTGAAATTGTATGCTACAGATGACATGAATGTCGGTGAGGCCTGCTGAGTATAGTGTGAAATTTCCATTATAAAGACACTTATGCGAACCTCACTCATAATTCGAAATTAGTTGAAGACTAATAGTGATTGTTGAGCAGCAAATTTCATGGCACGTAGATTAAAATCATACGGGATGAAGTTTTAAGGACATTGTAATTTAGTAGAGTACTATTCATGCAATATAAATGAATGTATGAGTTTTTCCCTATTTTGAATAATAGTTTATCACAATTTGTACAATCAGGGCACTTCAGTTGTACGCGCATGTATTCACGTGTATTCGTGCTGCTGTATTCATGAATACAACAGTAAAAAGCGCTTAAAATCAGGGCAGTCCAGCTGTACGCGCATGTATTCATATGTATTCGCGCCATGTATTCATGAATACAATAACAAAAAGCGCCTACAATCAGGGCAGTCCAACTGTAGGTGCATGTATTCAGCGCTGTTGTATTCATGAATACAGCAGTAAAAAGCGCCTAAAATCAGGGCAGTCCAGTTGTACGCGCATATATTCACATGTATTCGCGCCATGTATTCATGAATACATTAACAACAGTCACCTTAAAAATAGATATGTCCATTTGTCTAAGAGAGAGGAAAAATATAAATAGCATATTTCATGCCTTATTTCATCCCTCAATGATAGCATATAAATACTTATTTTGTTATAAAATATAAAAGATAGCTATACAAAATAATATTTTAAAATAATTTTGGTTTATAATAAATAAGGTGTATAACTTTGTTTTATGAGGTAAAATTCCTTTTTGTTTCTCACTCGTGTTTGATACTCACATGCCCAACTAATCCGGATTCGCGACTAAAAATTACACTTTTGGAGGTAAACTATTCCCTATCAAAAATGACTTTATATTTGAGATTCAAATTCAAGACCTCTAATTAAAGATAGAGAAGTATTTTGCCAATAAATGTTGTATACCTTAATGTATAAACAGCTGAAATTAATAGGTCTGTGAGCATCGTTCTGGGCGATTTATTCCAATCAAGCCTCCATGAGGCAGACGATTAACTATCACATAAACAGTGGATGTGGATATGGCATATTGAGAATGCATAACATAGTATAGGTTTTGGACCTTTTGGTCCAACATGGTCCGAATGTTAATTGAGCGAGTTGATCAACTGCAGTTGGGCTTGGTAACTAAGAATACTGGGTCTTCTTGTTTCAAGAGTTTGTCAAGGTCTAGATCGGGGCTTTTGGATTCATACCCGATTTTGGGGTCACAATTGAATTTATACCCATTTTGCAAAAGAATTTGCAAGTCTACCCACTTTACGATCAACTTCAGACTTATCAGATCAGATGCACTTAAGGCCACATAGGTCTGAAATGCAACCAATGGTTTCATGCACTTTGCCAATAAGCCTGAAGTGAAAAATTGCATTTCAGTTGCACTTAAGGCCAAAAGGTCTGAAGTGCAACCAATGTTTTCATGCACTTAAAGCCAAATAGTCCTGAAGTGCAAATCGCCCAGAAACAAAAAATTGTTCGTTCGAATTGCAACAATCTAATACACAATTTAATACCTAAATCTACTACAAATGAGCTCAAATTTAAAACATAACCTCCATATATTATCAAGAACAAACCTCAAAAGAAGGAGGAGGAGGAGGAGGAGGAGGAGGAGGAGAAGGACGAGGCTTGAAAGTTGTTTGAACAATGGATGCAAGTTAAAAAAAATTAGTACTGGTTAAATGGGTGCGACCAAATAGAGCGCTCCGTGCGATTTTTACGTCTAGACCCTGCTAACAATTATTAGAGGATTTAAATTATATACCGTGATATTATAAAATTTTAATACGATTTTATTACTGTTCTTATCAAGTTACTAATTAAGTTTATCATAATAAATTTCAAGTAATTACTTTATATGTGACCTCATTGTATTGACATTCCATAAACCCATCAATCAATTATAAAGAAGGAAACTGCATAAGAGCAAGGAACCTCTTCTAAGACTTGGAATTAAGGCCCTTAAGGAGGGGGGAATTGGATTAAGCCTCCGTTCAGATTACTCCTCAGGCAATAATTTTCATCTAATATTAGCACTGTATAAATCAACTTCATCTGAAAGTGTTCTTAGCCCCAAACCTCAGCCAATTGCAGCATTTTTCCGCTGTTACGTTCTTCCAATTTAAATCGGGGCCTTTCACTCTTCAGATCTTCAATTTCAGCTCTTTATTCTTCAATTTCCTTAGCTATATAGCTCATTGGACGCATCCTCCAAAAACTCCATGGATTTCCTATCTGTCTGACTGTCTCATGATCTAGCAATTATTATTTACAAGATGAATCAGCTATTACTGTTATGATTAACTTAACTACTACGCTTGTTTCTCTTTGAGTAGTTTCCTGAAAGGGGAAGAGAGTCACTTTCTGACAAATTGTCTATTTCTAAACATTCCTTGTGGATTAAACGGCAACTCATTGATAAAGTAATTATATGTTGGCAATCAAACGGAACTCAATTCAATTTTCTAGACTGTACAAATAATGCAGAAGCCATTTCTAGACTGTACAGATGCAGAAGCCAACTCCAATTAATCCCCCTCCCCCGCCCCCGACAAAAAAAATATCTTGCGAGCGAGGATATTTTGTATGTACAATTTTACTAGTTAAACATGTCAAAGGTCTCAAACCAA
Organism: Nicotiana paniculata; assembly: GCA_005239505.1. Lineage (NCBI taxonomy): Eukaryota > Viridiplantae > Streptophyta > Magnoliopsida > Solanales > Solanaceae > Nicotiana > Nicotiana paniculata. Next base: position 29,412 of record ML328298.1, on the reverse strand, counting down.
TGAAACCATGGTCCACAAATTTGGAGTGTGTCCACCCCCAAATAGGGAAAATCTCTAGAAGCGGCATTTGTTTAGTGTTGCTTTAAGTGTAACAACTTACTTATACGCTATGTTTATATATGTCAAACAAACGAATGTAAGACATGTCTGTTGCATAGAAAATTTCATCACTTGATCATGATTCAGTGACGTCGTTTCCCACCGAGTACGGTACCAAAATATTGCTTTTTTTAACTCAAAAAACAAAAATAGGTGAAAAAAATAATTGATGACTAATTTATATATAACGCATTTGTTCAATGCGCTATATCTTAATGACACGTTTGTCCATTAAGATATGTCGCATGGGTCAAATGCGCTATATTTGAATTTTAAATTGGCGGGCAAAATATGCACTATACCAGAAGTTGAAAAGACAGGTAAGTATAGCGCATCCTATATATGCGTTATACTTATATAAAATATCGGGCACGTCTCCTTCCCGACCAGACAGAAGTAGAAACTAAAAAACGCTCCCCCCTCCCCTCCCCTCCCATTTTTTAACCAAAAATCTCCGTTGGAGCCCACCCTGAAAGTACAAGAGGGGGGTACATTGCTTATTTTAAAAAAAAATTATTAGTAACTGACTAGTTTACCATTTAGTCGACTAGAAATAAGAGCAGGATAAAAATAAGTGCAGAATTAAAATGCAAGAATTAAAGATACCATAATTTTTATACTGGTTCAAATTCAATGTGAATCCTAGTCGACATCCAGTCCCCTTGGGTTGCAAGGATATTCTCTTTCAGTAATCGATGTTTCTTGAGTACAGAAGGAATGGTGCAGCTTTACACCAACAGCTTAGTCTCTATATCTTTTCTTTTCTTGATACAATGTCTCACTAGTGATTATCTCTCTTTATTCTCTCACTAGTTACACAACAAATCTAAAAGAATTAGAATGCTTGTTTGGAGTAGAACAAAAAGAATAAGGTTAAGTTTTTGTTAATCTTCCTTGATATGTGGACTTGACGAGCCTTCCATCTTTGAGTCATATCCGTTGGATCCCTTGATTTTGGGACCTTCTAGTAGTAGCTTCTAATTGATTACTCTAGTCGGATCTTCGTCCCTTCTTTCTTTTTCATCACTGATTTCTTTTCCTTGATAACTTCAATCAATCTCTGATTGATTCTCTGATCTTCCTTTTGCGTTACATATCTTCCGTCTATCTCTGATCTTCCTTTTGAATTTCTGATCCTATTGATTCCCTTGATCTTTTTGCATTCCTTTAATATATTCTTTGAGTCCCTATACAAAAAGTGATTATATTATTTTTTATTATTAAAACCAATAATTAACACACCCGTCCCCCAAAAATTGTATCTTCTCCGTATTTTAGCAAACTAACATTAGATTCAAAGCGTTGTCGTGTAGTGAATTTTGTCTATTGCGCGTTTCGACTCCCAAATTATCAATTTTTCACATTTCAAAAAGTAAGAAAGTATTTTCCGCTTATGTATTAGGTTAAACTGAGGACACGTGCGGAGAGGCAAGAGTAGGTTCCTGATTAAGAAGACAAAATTGAATCGAAAAATTAACCACAGTTCTAGAAGGTAAAAAAAAAAAAACACTTAACCAAAATAGGTGGATAAAGCAGATTCCGATTTAGTATTGACAATTCCAGCTTCCAGAACGCTGTCATAGTCAAAAACAACAGAAAAGAAAAAGGAAGAAGAAGAAGAAGAAAGAAATCCGGAGTATTTGATTAGTCAACTAATGGTGGCTAAAACACATATTTTCCACGTTGTGTCCTTCCCACCACTTTCGCCAACTCCCCAAAAAGCCACCCACACACGAATTGGTGGCTACCTATATATAAGTATACATGCACGTCTTCCATAGAAGTGTTTAAATTACATGTTTTAGTTGCATTTTCTAGTTAGCAAAAAAAAAAAAAAAAAAAGAATTGTAAGAAAGTGAAGATGGGAAATTGTTTGAGACATGAATCATCCAATATGGTATGGGCAAGAGACTTAGAACCCGTGTCACCTACAGGTATTGTTGCAGATCAGAAAGAAAGTCTGCTGGGAATTAATACTAATAATAGTAAGAGAGGAATGAAAATCAGAATAACAAAGAAGGAGCTGGAGGAAATGCTAGGAAGAGTGAACATGCAGATGCAGGGCGTGACGGTGGACCAAGTCTTATCTGCAATGTTAATGAATTCCACGGCTGATGGCTCTCATCATCATAATATTCAGCGTAAACAGTTCTCATCATGGCGTCCCCGTCTTCAAAGAATACCCGAGGTCTATTAAAAGTGACTACTGTATAACGAACAAGGATAACATGTATAGAGACCAATTCAGAATTTAAATGAAAAAAATTGTATTATTACTACTCGATCATTGTGGTAATGATGAATGAATGCTTAGGTATAGATGTACAACTGATCGAGCTTTCGACTTGACCAGATATTTGACCCTCTTCCATCATATTTACTGGATAAATAGGCATTTTATTTTTCGGATCATGATTTTTTCAGTGTCAGCAAACTTCCACGGGCAATGAACTGCTCTTCGTTCAATTTGTACACATATAGAGTGAAAAGTTGCTATAGAAAATTTGGGAAAGCAAGACGAAAGAACACTCAAAAGTCACAACTCACAACTCACAGAGAAGAAAGTGGAGAAAATGACTCAACTTGACTTAAAGATTGTTTGGATTAGTTGATTGTAAATAGCTGATAAGCTTAATGTGCTGAAACTTTTTTTTAAGTGCTGCAACTGATTTTCAAAATAAGCATTTACATTTTTGGATAGAAGTGCTGGAACTAATAATAAACAGTTAATGTGTTTGATTAAAAAGTGATGATAAACTATTATTTTGTTAAAATGTCTAAAATACCGTTGAATTTTTTTCAAAAGATTATAAATTAAAAAATTTCTTTTTAAAGAAAATAATTAACAAGAAATATGAAGTGAAGAGAAAGTCAAGAAATTTATTTTGGAAAAAGTATTTTGTGAATTAGAAAATATTATTAAGGATAAATTAGTAAAAGCGTTGGTCAAACTAAAAGTGCTTATAAATTGAAAAGCCATAAGTTGGGGGTGACCAACTTATGACTTATGGCTGATTTTAGCTTATAGCACTTTGAGTATTTACCGAACGCGTAGATAAGCCAAAAAGTACTTACAAGTCAGTTTGACCAGCTTATAAGCTTTGGCAAACACCCCGTTACTTCAAATGGTTAGGAATACATGGCTATTTATAGGAGAAATCTTTCATGTATCTAGCCTACACTACATGTAAGCATAATAACTAAGTCCATACCTCACATCTTTCAAGGTACATGGATGACACTACTAGATATTGAATCTTCCAAAGTACATCAATGTGTTCATACTCTAATATACTAAATTAATATTCTAGTTCATGAACTAATGTAAACAAGTTTATATTTTTCACATTTCAACATCCCCTTTAACTTGTTTCATCGCTCCAAGAGCCATTCTTAGCTTTTGAAAAAGCTCAATCTTCAACGGTTTAGTGAAAATATCCGCAATTTGGTCTTGTGACTTCACGTGCTCAAGCTCCACAATTTTATTAGATATGCTATCTCTAATAAAGTGATACCTAGTATCAATATGTTTGCTCATTTCATGAAATATCGGGTTCTTGGCCAATTCATGACGTGATTCATTGGGAGTTGCCTCGCTTCCTGAATTAGCAAGCCCCGAGCGTGGACTTTATATGGTTGCAGTATTATTTAGGGGAGGAGTTGGTGGTACAATTGACAGTCCCCTCACAAAAGCTTGGAGAGCATTAATCTCATGTTCAACGATCAATTATTTCATGCCATTTTTTTCAAAGGTCTGCTCATCTCCATGTTGTTCAGTTGTGTGAGACGCAGATCTTTCAGGTGTTCCTTCTCGAGAATGACGTGGAGATTCTTGTGGTGAAGGAACTGGATATCCTCTCACCTGTTGGTTGTTGTCATTGTTGTCGTTGACAATTGACATAATTTGGTTGTGAGAGAGTAGAATTTGAAAGGTAAAAAGATTATCAGATTCCTGGCAATGAAACCAATTTGTTTAACAAAAAAAGATTTTTAACCAAAGCCTATTTTTAGAAGAACCCGGGTTACTGATAACCAAAAAATTCCTTACTTTCTCAACAAATCACTTGAAATAAAATAAAATTGACAAAAATATTAAAATAATATTCCAATAGAAGTCAGAACGTGTCTTTACAAGTGAAATTTCCCCCCCTTATATAGAAGTTTACAAATATAATGTTTCCTACCATTTATGGCCGAATCGTTTTGAGTTTTAATGGCATTAATGATCCGTTATAATTGGTATTCGTAATTGTTCTTGAAGATTCTATAACGATTCTGATTCCCCTTCCTCATTAATTGGAGGTTGATGAATCTTTTCTTTTAACTGTCTTGATTCATTCCGCCTGTGCCTCTTCATCGATTATCTTAGGTTCGAATATAGGTTCCATTTTTTCTCGTGAGTGATTAATTCTTACCTTTTGTAACTCATACACCTTTTAATCGTAATATTCCAGTAATCATTTTCTCATTGTTCAACATATCACGCTCTGTCAGCTGAATATAATTTCACGTGTATCACTTATATATTTACCACCAATATAGTAGTGGTGGAAGAAGAAGGGGAGCGGAGGGGTAAAATTAAACGGGTTGGAGTGGTGAGGTGGTATACCAAGTGTGTCTCCACCTCACTAGTATGGAAGTGTCATATGGGATTGAGCGTCCACTTTAAACAATTTTTTTAGACCGATAGTATGACAGAAGGCAAACTTGATTCTTTTTGTACAGTAAAGGGACAAATCCCTTTCCCCAACTTCCAATGGCTACTGCAAGTTAGAGAATTTTTTTCCTGTAAAGTCGATGATATCGTCAGTTTCAAGACTAGTTCTTGAATATTTAGCAGTATGAAATAGGCGGAATGTGCAACTTGCACAGTCTATTTGCAAAATGTTTTGATTTTCAAAGAAGTTTTAAGTCATTGATTGGAATGATGGAAGCCTCTTCTTGATCACCGGCTATGATGGTGAATGTTTAACAAAATAATATGATTTTTAATCAAAGCCTATTTTTACAAAAATTGGGGTTACTGATAATCAAGAAATTCCTTACTTCTTCGGTAAATTACTTGAAAGAAATAAAATTGACAAAATGATATTAAAATAATTGATTATAAGCAAAAAACAATAATTGTATTCCAATAGAAGTCAGAACGTGTCTTTACAAGTGAAATTCTCTCCCCTTATATAGAAGTTTACGAACATAACGTTTCCTATCATTTATGGCCGAATCATGATGAACTTTAATGGCATTAATGATCCGTTATAATTGGTAATCGTAATTGTTCATGAAGATTCTGTAACAATTCTGATTTCCCTTCCTCATTAATTGGAGGTTCATGAATCTTTCCTTTTAACTGTCTTGATTCATTTCGCCCGTGCCTCTTCATCGATTATTTTTTGGTACTACTAACTTATTTTCAACTTGACAGAAGAATTTTTTTTAATTTAAAAAAAAATTAAATATAGGAATAGGGGAAGGGAAAATGGAAAAGGAAATTACAAAGTAGGAATCGAACTCTCAACAATAAGGTAAAAATTCAGATAGCTAATCACCTTAGCTACCAAAATTCTCCGATCAACATTCAGATATCCAATCAACTAAGATTCCCGGGAAAAAAAAAACAGGCCTAAATTCCAGCCCTGGAGATCAAAAAGCTATAAATATTTACTACTCACTTCGTCTCAAATTGTCTATCGTGTTTCTTTTTTACACACCCTTAAATAGGAAAGATTTTTTACTATTTTATCAATTATTTATATCTTAAAATATAATCACTTTTCATTTAATACTTACTCATAATTAAGGTATTTATAGTCTTCAAGAATAATTAATATTAAGGGTAGAATAAACATAATTAATTTATTTTTGAACTTTTAAAATGACAAATAATTTAAAATAACTATTTTTATAAATCATGAGAGATAATTTGAGACTGAAGGGTATACTAACAAGTTTCCAACCCCTTGCCGTTCTAGATTTTCGTTTTTTCCGGGAGACGAAATGTGAAAGCATGACGCCGTCAGAGTCCCCTGAAGTTTGAGTTTGGTTTATATGGAAAGGAAAACTATACAAATGTTCTTGCTCTCTATTTGGAGTAAGTTGATAGCTACATCATTGAAAAAACAAAGAGGAGAAATATAGCAACACATATTCATTTAAACTTAAAATAAGAGCAATATATACTACATGATTTATTTTTTGTCTGGTAATAGTTTGGGTTGAAAAGTAGAGCAATAACCATTAATTATAACTCAAATTATAAATGTATATTTTTCCTTTAATCTTATGCAACGAATTTGTGCATTCCCCTAGCCCTACCTAACATTGGATAATATAACTCTCGACTCTGAAACCTATCACTATATTTTTCTTTCGTTGGATGTGAAATTTGTAATGTCTGGACTTGTCATCAAAGTTTGTGTATTGATTGGGGTTAACAATTTTATGCATAGATTCAAATAAAAATTATGTTATTTTGCACACTATTTTAAAAAAAAAGGTTAAGGTCACCCAGAGATAATGCGTCTTTTTCGCTAGTTGGAAAAAGCTGTTGAGGAAAACAAGGCATAGCAAAAAGGCAAGTTGAAACAGAAAAACATGCATTCACACTACATGCAAACAATAAAACAGAGTTTAATCCCTTAGGCATTTTCTGATCTTAGGAATATCTCTGACACAACATTCTCCTTTGTTGAACTTTACCACTCAATCTCATTTGGGTTTTGCTCAGAATCCAAGATCTTGATTGATGTCCCTTGAGTCAAAATCTTTTCCTTTCTCTTGTTCTCCTAAACCAGCTGATAAAACCATTTATTTTGCAACAAAAATTAAGTCACGTTCCAATTGGTCATGATCTCAAATTAGTTGGGTCGGTTATATCAATGTTTATATTCATTTCATTCAATTTGTCATCAAAGAAACATCTCAAGGAATTGAATACCAAAAGATTCTGATCAGTGTTATAGGCTGCAAAAATGGGAGGTTGTTTCAGCAAGAACAAATATGGACAAGCAGATGGGAAAAGGTATAGGCCAAGAAGAGGAGCAAATGCTGCATATCAACATTATCAACATCCAGTTTATTATCATCGAAACTATCAAAGACCACCTCAAGAAAGGCAATATAAGCCCCCCCGTTCACAACCACCTCAAGAAAGGCAAGTGGGTGTGAAAAACTCACAACCCCATATTCAAGATACCATTTTGGGGAAGCCATTTGAGGATATTAAAGCACATTACACACTCGGGCAAGAATTGGGTAGGGGTCAATATGGAGTGATTTACTATTGTATTGAGAATTTAACTGGGCAGGCTTATGCTTGCAAGTCAATATTGAAGAGGAAGCTTGTGAGTAAGAAAGATAAGGAGGATATTAAGAGAGAGATTCAAATTATGCAGCATTTGAGTGGACAACCAAATATAGTGGAATTCAAGGGTGCTTATGAGGACAAGTATTCAGTGCACCTTGTAATGGAACTTTGTGCTGGAGGGGAGTTGTTTGATAAAATTATTGCCAGGGGATATTACTCTGAGAAGGATGCTGCTGATATTATCAGACAGATTCTGAATGTTGTCTATATTTGCCATTTTATGGGTGTTATGCATAGGGATCTCAAGCCTGAGAATTTCTTATTGACTAGTAAGGATCAAAGTGCAATGCTAAAAGCAACTGATTTTGGACTTTCTGTCTTCATTGAACAAGGTGACCTGATTGTGCATAGTTAAGATTTTGTGATCAATTTTGTTGTGCTTCTGAGATTAAAATTTAGGTATTGATTTGCGTAATTCACAGCTACATAAATACTGCTACTAGCTTTTGTCTGTCAGTGTACAATGACAAGGTCATTTAGGCCCAGGCCACAGACAGTAGCATCTATGTGAAAAAGATTTCAAAAAGTAAAGTTTTGACTGGTGTACAAGCTAAAATGAACTCAGAAGAACAACTAAATGTTATATAGAGATGTATTTAATTGTTATGCCTGAAAAAGAGTGGAATACATTTTCTGCAGTTTGCTCTCCTGGTTCTTATATACTGAAGAGGAATGTTTGTACTCTAATCATGTATCACTGCAGAATGCTTGTAAAATCAGAGTTTTATCATTCGGTAGTATTCAAATTTATGTTTCATTTGCTGATTTCAGGTAAGGTGTACCGTGATATAGTTGGTAGTGCATACTACGTAGCTCCTGAAGTATTGAGGCGTAGTTATGGAAAGGAAGCGGATGTATGGAGTGCAGGTGTTATTTTGTATATTCTACTTAGTGGTGTACCTCCATTTTGGGATGGTAAGGACAGAGATAAAAGCATAACAAGGTGCTGTACTTGGTGTTATTTTCTCTACTTATTTTTTAACATGCCTTGCCATCTTTCAGAAACTGAAAAGGGAATATTCCATGCTATACTAAAAGGAGAAATTGACTTCCAGAGTGATCCATGGCCATCCATCTCAAATAGTGCCAAGGACCTTGTTCGAAAAATGCTGACACAGGATGCGAAAAACAGAATCACATCAGCAGAAGTTCTCGGTATATCTCACTTTCTCACTCTCTCTCACTCTCTCTCTTTCATTTTGTGTAATCAAAGGTTACAACATGATCTTCACATTTTATATAGTACTTGATCAATGTGGCTTTATATGGTCATGGAGAGGAACATTGGTATTTTGGTCCCTAGTGTGACTATATATTATTGCCAGAGCACTATAAGTATGTGAACAGATCCTGTACTTGGTATATGGAATTAAAGGCAAGCTGGAGTTGTGTTCTAGCTCGTTTTAAAGCGTTGAAGAGAGAGATAGGTCATTCTAAAGATAGTTGTTGAGGAAGCATCTGATTTCTAACTACGAGTCCGTTTTCAAGCTAACTGAATGCCTATCTGCTGCTAGCCTTTCCGTAAGAGTTCATGTTTGCCACTTATTGGACAATACTTCCTGTTTTCTTCACAAAACTTTAGGTAACAATCTACTAGTCCCTCTGTTTCAATTTATGCGTCTTAATCTCCTCTTTAGTCTGTTAAAAGAAGAATGCTGCTTTCGATATTTAGTAACTCTTCAATTCCAATATCTCACATGGAATGTTTAAGACCACAAGATTGGAAGGGCATTTTGGTACATCATACACATCTTTACTTTAAAACAACAAGATTCAAACTAGTTTCTTGCTGATCTCTTTTCACGGAAGCTGCTACAAAGAGTGAATTGTTTAACATTTATGTGACCAATATGATGATGACAAGAAAGAGCAAGAGGTGGTTTCTTTACCAGTAGAAGGTGATAGCTTTGTTGTTTGGCGACTTATGTTTTATTAATAAAAGTGAAAGAAGAATTTAGAGCTACAATATTAACTCTATTTATCATATCCAAAAAAAAGCTTGTTTTTTGGTCTCCGTTGGCTGTATCTAATATAAAGGCCATATTCGATTGATACCACTATTGGATTTTCAGTTACTTCACTTTATGCTTATGTTGCATTACTGGTAGCCAAATACTTGTTTCTTCAGATTCTTTCTTAGTGAGTATATCTTGCCTTTTTAGTGCCTTCCTAGTCCTTTCCATTTTGACTTGCTTATCAGGTTTCTTAGTCTTCTTGATATATGATTTCTTCACTTGCTTGGATCTTGTTTAGTATGCTAGAACTAAACTGTGTCCTTTTTAATATACTTTGCGCTTACTTCTACAGAACATCCATGGCTTCGAAGTGGAGAAGCATCAGATAAGCCTATAGACAGTGCAGTCCTCTCCAGAATGAAGCAGTTCAGAGCGATGAACAAGCTCAAGAAACTTGCATTGAAGGTAGAATCTTATATTGCAATTATTATTTCTACATGACAAGTCGTTACACATTGTCTGAAGATTGTCGTCACTTAGAATGACTCTTTGGCCTTCAATGGTGTTTCCTTAAAGTGAGATGTAGCATTGTCTAGGGTCTTGATCTAGAAAGTATAACTACAATCAAGCTGATGTTTCATCTCTTGAAGAAAGTTGTCACAGAATTGGTTAAAATTTGCTTTACTAAATAAGAAACTGTCCAACATCAACTAATTTGTTCTTTCACAAGATGTTTTTGGGGGTTGAGCAAGGTCTTTGTTGATGTATTCTTTTCCATCAGAAGATGTCTGTATATCAAAGAAATGATCTCATATCAAAGGTGGAGAAATTACAGTTTTTGCAGTTGGCTAACATGTAATTTAGTTACCTAGCTAGGCAATGAAAGATGCTGTAGATATTGGCTGTTTCCACTTTCCCTGATTGTTTTCAAATTTCAACCTCCTGATATTCTGTTATTCGCAACCCCAGGTCATTGCAGAAAATTTATCTGAAGAAGAAATTAAGGGTCTGAAAGCTATGTTCGCAAACATGGATACAGACAATAGTGGGACAATCACTTATGAAGAATTAAATATAGGATTGGCTCGGCTTGGATCAAAGCTTTCAGAATTTGAAGTTAAGCAACTTATGGAAGCTGTAAGTATGATGCATTTGACTAGATTTATCTGTTTATTTTGGCTTCCTGTCAGATTTGTTACTCCTATTTATCCTGTTTATGGTTCTATATTTCAGGCTGATGTGGATGGAAATGGAACGATTGACTATATCGAGTTCGTTACTGCAACAATGCATAGACATAGGCTTGAAAGGGATGACCATCTATTTAAAGCTTTTCAGTATTTTGACACGGACCATAGCGGGTGAGTCCACGAAAGTGATCAGAATTTCAGTGTTGCTCTCTTCCGGCTAAGTGTAACTTATACTAAATCTTGGTTGTATAGCATACTTTTCCCAGATGTCAATATAGATCAGTTAGGATAATTTTGGTAGGAGCAAAATGAAAAGCAGATTTCAGCATCATTGTCATTGAGTGCTTATATTATGCAGTGTTTTAAAAGGTGTGGGCATAAGGCGAGGCGTTTTACATATGCCTCAGAGAGGCGTAAGCCCCGAGGCACGGGGCATAAGTTCCATAGGTCTTTAATTTTTAATATTTTATAAAATAATATAATTACAGTAAATATTTATAAACAAGTAAAATTGNATATATATATATATATATATATATATATATATATATATATATATATATATATATATATATATATATATGTGTGTGTGTGTGTGTGTGTGTGTGTGTGTGTGTGTGCGCGCGCGCGCGCGCGCACTTCATCCCCATAAAAAACTAGTCAAAACAATCTATTATATGCTACTTAGAAGCACAAGTAACTTGAGTCGAAAAGAATAAAGTTTTTTACATGGAGTAGTAAAAAGAATGACTAACTTGTTTGAACTTTGAACTTGCTGCTATGAAGGAGAATGAAGTTCTCTTAGTATTTCTAAAAAAAATTGAATATTCGTTATTTTTGGGAGATATCAGCAAACTAGCGGACAAGATAAAAATTGGGAAAGACTATGAATTAGGTCTTCAATACTTTTAAATTTAATACATTTCAGTTTCTTTTAAAATTTTTTGAGTAATTACCAAGCTGAATTTTGAGAATTTGGGTATTATATGAAGGATTTATTCAACAACTTTTGTTTAATTTGAAAAAGTCTCTGGGGCTTATGCCTCAGTAAAAAGACGCGCCTCAAACGCTCGGGTGTACGCCCCGAACGCCCGGACGTACACCCCGAATTGCTGGGCGTACGCCTCTTGAAACTTTCGCCCCACACCATTGCCTCGGGGCTTTTTTGGTGCGCCTCGCCCCGAAAACGCCTTTTAAAACACTGATATTTTGATGACTTTATGGGAGACGTTTCCGTGCATGTGGTTCATGGGTGGAATTAGGTGGCTGAGTCCTTTTACTGTTGGACCTTCGGGATGTGTAACTGAGAGGCGGATGGAGCCTATGCTCTATAGTCTATGGGTTAATTGTACCCTGTAATTTTGATGAGAAACATAGATTTATATATGAGAAAAACCAGTAAAATGTCAATAAATAGTAGATTATGAACCCATAACTCCATACAATGAGTTCAGGAACCTTAAAGATTGAATCCATCAAGTTTAAATCCTGAATCTGTGTCTAGTGTATCTCTATCGGTATGACCATGAATAGGATTGGCCATGAGTTGGTGGTAGATATTATTTACAGGTAGGGGCATGCTTCTATATGAGTTAGTGCTTTAATTTCTGATATCTAGGTTGTTATTACTGCAATCTTACCCCTCTCCCCAGTATCAGTGAGACCTCATTGTGTCACTTAACATATTACATATGGTAGTTCCCATAAAGAAGTCGAAGGATGATGTTTGGTTGGTTCCACAAGTCAATGGACCCCCATTGAGTAATATGTTCCTCATTTCTATTAGTAGTTGATTGCATGCATTGGTTAGGATTCATAGTTATAGCCATATTAATCATCTTTTCCTGGTTCACCAGCTAGCATTTTTGACATATTCAGCCCTCTCTAGTACATTTTGCATGGGAGCTTTCTATTGGCTTTTGAACTTTTAAAGAAATCTTCTCCCAAAAAATTCATGATTTTCTTTCCCCGACAAGTGAAGTTTCTATGCTTGTTGGGTGAGTAAGGCCCGATGATCGAAAAAAAAAGAACAAAATTAAAAAGAAAAGAACGTGGAAACAAGTCCCACAGAGATTATAACAAGTTAGTAGGGCTCTTCTAGTGCCAAACATAGATTATCTGTTTCATGAATAACAAGTGAATCCCGTTTAAAGAATCCTTATTCTACGGATTTAGTAGGATCTGACTTAGGCATTATCATTCCTTTTAGATGTTTACCTATTTATTTTTGTTAATGTGGTTCAGCTTCATAACAAGAGATGAATTGGAAAGTGCAATGAAGGAGTATGGTATGGGTGATGAGGCCACCATAAAGGAAATTATAGCAGAGGTGGACACAGACCATGTAAGTAGTTTCAGTTGCAATGTTTAACATTTGTAGCTCTACAATGATACTGGATTATACCTATATTCTTTTCACTTAAACAGGACGGTAGGATCAATTATGAGGAGTTTTGTGCAATGATGAGGAGTGGAACACAACCACAAGAGAAACTTTTTTAGTTCCTTCAAACAGTAACCTTGCAAACAAGAGAAGATTCAGAAAAGGCGGAATAGGTATTCTTGTCATACCTGGTATCTCCAATCTTTTTTGACTTGCTTTGACAACTTTGGAAAGCAGTGGAGTAAAGGAAGCATTTTGGTGTACATCCAATTTAAAGCAGAATATCTAATTAATAAAATTCATATATTTATAATTTATATTGAAAATATTACTATTTGAGAAATCGAGCTGTCTTTTATTATAGTTTTTTCAAATACTTTTAACAATAAGAAATAGTAGTGATTTATAGTACTTAAGAAATCAGTATCTGAACATATTACAATAGTTAGATGTGTTGATCTTGAAAACTGTATGGATCATCCTTTCATTTTTTTTTGTCACAGAGGCAGTAACGTAGTTTCTTTTTCATGAACAGATCCAGTTGTAATTGGTGCATTCTGTTAAAATTTGTTATGAACGTATGAAAACTTCATACTTGGTTTATAATAAAATAAAGAAGCTGATCATTTGTTATGTTTGTGAAGCTACTCAAAGTCGTGGAAATTTAAAATGAACATGTGAAGGGGCCGGGATGAAAAGAGTATGATTGTCGTAAAGTTGAATGATTTGCTCTCCGTTCTACTTTTAATGTCAACCAGGGAACTGGATGGTTTTCATAGCCACTAGCCAGCTATCTTGTAAAACTACATGTGTTAAACCTATTTATACGTACTGATGGGTTGCATGCTGACCTTTCTGAATATGTACTGTTCTGGTCTTAGGAGCAATTCAACCTATAACTAGCATATGAGCGTATTATTGTTATGTTTGTATATGCCATTACTCTTGAACTAAGATTGAGTAATATAGTGTCTTGCCTCTTAACTGTCTGCAGTAAGTCTTGATGGTGTCAGATGATTTCGACTTCCCTTTCTCCTCTGCTACATTCAAATCATGTGTTTGTAATACCACTCAAGGGCATAATCTAACGATTGAGGAAATGGGAATGAAAGATTTGAATTTTAGTAGAGGCAAAAGAAAAAAGGTGATTTCCTTTCATTTGTTTAGCCTTGTACGGATAGCGCTATCTATCTGGGACCTGTGCTGGTATTTTGATGTGAAATAGATGCATGCTGACTTAGACACTACTATTATAAAAAATAAAAAAATAAAAAAAAATCCCGCTGCTTGTAATTGTAGCTCTTCTTTCTCTCTGTCTGACTCTTTCCATTACTATCCCCGATGTCCAATGACGACATTGATGTAGATAAAAATCTTTAGTACGGAAAAATTCATATTTACCTTTGAAAGGAATCTTTTCTTTATTATTCCATGAAATTCTCAAAATATTTGAGGCCCCCGGAGTGGAGTGTTGATCTCTTTCAGTTTAACCTTTCCTCAAAGGATGTTTCTTTTTCATGCGACTCCAATATAAAGTTGATGGAATCATGCTCGTATCGCTATGATAAAGAGAGAAAAGAGAAAGATAACAAACTCCTTCCCTATTGGCACACCTGTCACGATTCGAAATTCTCACCGTCGGGATCGTAATGGCACATAACATCACACTTGCCAGGCAAGCCAACGTTAGAGATTATTTAGCCATTTATATCCATTTTTAGTGATTAGCAGTGAACAGACACAATAAAGCGGGATAAATGTAAAGATATAGAGATATCAGAGTCATTTACATATTACTTCTACTCAGAGACCTGGTGCCACAATTCACAAACTTTCTAGGATTTTTCTACAATCAATTGTCTGAAAGAAATTACAACTGTTTTTGAAAGTAAAGGAAAACAGTAAGAAGACGTGTAGAAGGGGACGCCAGCAGGACTACCTCGGGTCTCCGAGCTACGAACTTGAGCTAATCTCTCGATCAGCCACAACCTGCGCCAAAATCTGTACAGGGAGTGCAGTATCAGTACAACCGACCCCATGTACTGGTAAGTGCCGAGCCTGACATCGACGAAGGTGTAACGAGGCTACGACGGGACACTCACAATATATGCTACAGACGATAAATAATAAGGCAGAAAAGGAGAACAGTATAATTTAAAAGCCGTAAATTGCAGGAATAAATACATAACTTCAGTGTCCTATCAATACTCAGTTATAACCAACCCTTAGGCAAAATATAAAACCATCGAATAACTTAAACAGTCAGAGAAGAATACATGAACACATATATTGATGCGGCGCGCACCTTGATCCCACCAATCCTCCCTTATTCCTCCGTAATAATTACAATAAAAGTAAATAATATATATATATGTTGCGGCATGCAACCCGATCCCACCGAATAATCATATTCACCTTTTTATTCCTCCACCATCCTCCCTTATTTCTCCTGTTGCGGCGTGCAACCCGATCCCACCATATCATAATACATTACACATAGTGTACATAAGTTTCATAATTCACACAAGGACCTTATCAACTCTTAAAATTTAGAACAAAGCAACCGGAAGCTGTATAATTAATAAAATTATTACTACTCAGCGAGACCAAGCGAGGATATCACACAAAAAGCCAACAAGAAAAGTTTAAACCAATAGAGGGGAAGCAATAAGCCTATAGGGTAACATATATCTTCAACAAGTGAACACATATCTAACGGGTAACAATAAGGCATGGGATTACAATTAGGCATGTAACAAGTAACGCAAGAAGGAAAACAATATAAGGAGAACGGAAGAAAGCAAGTAAAACTGGTAGATTGGCGGCGCATAGGTACTCGTCACTTCACGTATACGCCACTCACACGATTTACCACATAACAAGTAAGGCAAAGGTTCCTAAACCCTCAAGTCAAGGTTAGACACCGCACTTACCTCACTCCAAATATCATTGAAAGTTCAATCACATCCTTTCCTTTCAAATTAGCCTCCAAGCCAATAATATCTAGCAGATTACCAACCAAACGATTCAAAATAAGCCTTAGGAAATCACCCACGATAACTAAAGGTTCAACTTAGGTCATTTTTGAAAAAGTCAACAAAAGTCAACACCTGAGCCCGCTAGGTCCAAAATCGAAATTCGGACCAAAACCCGATTTCCCATTCATCCCTGAGCCCGGATATATAATTGGTTTTGGAATCCGACCTCAATTTGAGGTCTAAATCCCCAAATTTTGGAATGCCTAGTTTCTACCCAAAAATCTCCAATTCTACCATGAAATCCTTAGATTTTAGGTTGAAATCTTGTAAAATAAAGTGAAATATTGAAAGAAACGAATTAATAATCACTTACCTATGATTTGGGGAAGAAGTTGCTTTTGAAAAATCGCCTAGAGGGTTTTTTGTGTTTGGAAATATTGAAAAATGAGAAAAATCCCGTCTAAGTCAAGACCTATCAGCTATAGATGTCGCAATTGCGACCTGAGCTTTGCATTTGCGAGCTATGCGAAGCTCGCAAATGCGAGAGAAGTATCGCAAATGTGAACTCCTCGCATTTCTGCAGCCTTCGCAAATGCGAGCCAATTACTCGAAAATGCGAACAATCAACTTCAAAACCCGATTACCCATTCACCCCAAGCCCGCATATATAATTGGTTTTGGAATCTGGCCTCAATTTGAGGTTTAAATCCCCAAATTTTTAAATACCTAATTTCTACCCAAAAATCTCCAATTCTACCATGAAATCCTTAGATTTTAGGTTGAAATCTTGTAAAATAAAGTGAAGGATTGAAAGAAACGAATTAATAATCACTTACCTATGATTTGGGGAAGAAGTTGCTTTTGAAAAATCGCTTAGAGGGTTTCTTGTGTTTGGAAATATTAAAAAATGAGAAAAATCCTATTTAAGTCAAGACCTATTAGCTGTAGATGTCGCAATTGCGACCTGAGCTTCGCATTTGCGAGCTATGTGAAGCTCGCAAATGTGAGAGAAGTATCGCAAATATGAACTCCTCGCATTTCTGCAGCCTTCGCAAATGCGAACAATCAACTTCAAAACCCGATTACCCATTCACCCCGAGCCTACATATATAATTGGGTTTGGAATCTGACCTCAATTTGAGGTCTAAATCCCCAAATTTTGAAATGCCTAGTTTCTACCCAAAAATTCCCAATTCTACAATGAAATCCTTAGATTTTAGGTTGAGATCTTTTAAAATAAAGTGAAAGATTGAAAGAAACGAATTAATAATCACTTACCTATGATTTGGGGAAGAAGTTGCTTTTGAAAAATCGCCAAGAGGGTTTTTTGTGTTTTGAAATATTGAAAAATGAGAAAAATCCCGTCTAAATCAAGACCTATCAGTTGTAGATGTCACAATTGCGACCCGAGCTTCGCATTTGCAAACTGAGCTTCGTATTTGCGAGCTATGCGAAGCTCGCAAATGCGAGAGAAGTATCGCAAATGTGAACTCCTCGCATTTCTGCAGCCTTCGCAAATGCGAGCCAATTACTCGCAAATGCGAACAATAGACTTCAAAACCCGATTATCCATTCACCCCCGAGCCCGGATATATATTGGTTTTGGAAGCTGACCTCAATTTGAGGTCTAAATTCCCAAATTTTGAAATACCTAGTTTCTACCCAAAAATCCCCAATTCTACCATGAAATCCTTAGATTTTAGGTTGAAATTTTGTAAATAAACTGAAAGATTGAAAGAAACGAATTAATAATCACTTACCTATGACTTGGGGAAGAAGGTGCTTTTGAAAAATCGCCTAGAGGGTTTCTTGTGTTTGAAAATATTAAAAAATGAGAAAAATCCTATCTAAGTCAAGACCTATTAGTTGTAGATGTCGCAATTGCGACCTGAGCTTCGCATTTGCGAGCTATGTGAAGCTCGCAAATGTGAGAGAAGTATCGCAAATGTGAACTCCTCGCATTTCTGCAGCCTTAGCAAATGCGAGCCAATTACTCGCAAATGCGAACAATCGACTTCAAAACCCGATTACCCATTCACCCCGAGCCTAGATATATAATTGGTTTTGGAATCTGACCTAAATTTGAGGTCTAAATCCCCAAATTTTGAAATGCCTAGTTTCTACCCAAAAATCCCCAATTCTACCATGAAATCCTTAGAATTTAGGTTGAAATCTTGTAAAATAAATTGAAAGATTGAAAGAAACGAATTAATAATCACTTACCTATGATTTGGGGAAGAAGTTTCTTTTGAAAAATCGCCTAGAGGGTTTCTTGTGTTTGGAAATATTAAAAAATGAGAAAAATCCCGTCTAAGTCAAGGCCTATCAGTTGTAGATGTCGCATTTGCGAGCTATGCGAAGCTCGCAAATGCGAGAGAAGTATCGCAAATGTGAACTCCTCGCATTTCTGCAGCCTTCGCAAATGCGAGCCAATTACTCGCAAATGCAAACAATCGACTTCCGCAAATGCGGCTCTTTTCTCGCAAATGCGAGGTTGCCCAGCCCAGCCCATGCTCACAAATGCGAAGCTTCTTCGGGCCAGACCTCGCAAATGCGAGATCTGCAGAGTTGAACACACCAACTATGTTTTCTAAGTTCTTTCCACTTTGTAGCCTATCCGAAACTCACCCGAGCCCTCGGGGCTCCAAACTAAACATGCACACAAGTCTAAAAATATCATATGAACTTGCTTGTGGGATCAAATCAGCAAAATAACACCTAAAACCATGGATTTAGCACCAAAACACATGAAATTCTCAAAAACACTTTAAAATTCCTATTTTCTCAACCGGACGTCCGAATCACGTCAAATAAGTTCCGTTTCTCACCAAATTTCACAGATAAGCTATGAATATCATAGCGGATATGCACCGAGCTCCGGAACTAAAATACGGACCAAATACCAACAAGATTAAACATTAACCAATTTCTTATAACCATTATATTTTCAGTATTTCAATTTTAATCAAAAATTCATTTCTCGAGCTAGGGACCTCGGAATTCGACTCCGGACATACGCCCAGGTCCCATATTTTACTACGGACCCACCGGGAATGTCAAAACATGGGTCCAAGTCTGTTTACACAAAGTGTTGACCGAAATTAACTAAAATCAACTTTTTAGGCCACAAATTATTATTTCCTTAATTTTCAACATAAAAACTTTTCGGAAATCACGCTCGGACTGAGCATACAAATCAAGGAGGGTAAAAATAAGATTTCTAAGGCTATAAAGCGCAAAATTAAATTCTAAAATATAAGATGACCCTTTGGGTCATCACAACACTTCCACTAAGAAACTTACAAAAGCAACTGGGAATGCAATAAACGTTGTCCGCACTACTTCCAAAAACTTACTTAAATTAGTCATACTTACTTGCACTTAAAATAAACTCCTACGGAGAAACACCACCTTATTTCTATATTCTCATTGTTCTCTCCCTAGTACTTCTTTCCTACTCTCTTTTACTATCTTGGATTTCGTTTTCTAAATACCTTGTATTGCTATTACGTGCTATCAATGCTTCTTCCATCCTTTCTTTAGCCGAGAGTCTATAGGGAACAGTCTATCTGCCCTTCCAGGGTGGGGATAAGGTTACGTACATCTTACCCTCCCCAGGCCTTACTTATGAGATTACACTGGGTGGTTGTTGTTGTTGTTGTTGTTGTCATCCTCTCACTTACATATACAAATGTAAAGGGAGAAGAGGGAGGAATAATAATGAGTGCAAGTAATATCAAAAGCAAGTTTCTAGCGGAGCCTATTGGCAAGATTGCACTGCTGTATGATCTCAACCTTTGTGCCAGTGAGAGGCACTACTATAAATCAGGGAAAAATCGATCAAGACATACCGAGCAACGTTGTCAGTCAACAAAAACGAACAAAAACCGTTCAAACACGGACAAAAACTACAAAAAATAATTTTACATTTTTTAAAATCACATACCGACCAAAGTTGGTCGGTATATTGGTAAAAATATTTACCGAAATGGTCAGACTTGCTTAGTCAAAGCAGTTTTTTGATTACCGACCAACTTTGGTTGGTAATGTCGACCCACTTTTTAAAATTTTAATAATTCTATTATTATTTAAAATATTTTATAAAATTTATAGAATTTATATTTAAGTTTACCGAGCAAAGTTGGTCGATTATTGTAGGAGAAGCATTTACCGATCAACTTTGGTCGGTATATTTTATTTTCTGGAAAATAACAGACCAAAGTTGGTTGGTTATTAGGTCAAACATGGTCAAGCTTTTGAATCACATTAATATTTATTATCTAAATAATATAAATATAATCCGTTAACACTTTATTTTGTAATACAAATAATGAATACACTAACATATACTATAACATACTATACAGAGTTAAAGTAGTACAACAAAGTTTGTGTGTGTGTGTGTATGAATACACTAACATATCTATAACAAGCTATATATAGTTCAAGTAGTACAACGAAGTGTGTGTAAGTACAACAAAGTGTGTGTGTGTGTATGTATGTATGTATAGCCGCATATATATAAGAACACAAAGCGCTAGAGCCATAAGGTCGGGTTCTTTTGGAGATAGATTTGTGAAGAAACAATAATCTAATTAGTAATATAATTGATCATTATCAAATATATCTATTTGTAAATTGATTCATCGACTTATAACTTATTTAGATGCATTGATGAATATTAAAAATAAAATGTTTCAAATAATAGGTCAAACAATTAAACATATTTAAAATAGAATAATATTGAATTATCAATTGATAAATTTTTCGTACTAGTAATGTATATGATTGATCATCAATTACAATATAGTGTATATGCGTGTATGTTTGTGTGTGTGAAATTGCTCATATACTTAATTATAACTTAGAAAATTAACTTAGATAAATGCTATTATGATTTATTAAAAGTAATTAGTAAATATAATTATTTATAAAGATTATGCTTATGTTTATAATTATTTATTAAAAATATATTTATGAATAAAATAAATTCTTATAGTTATAATAATATTTTTATAGTTTATAATATTTTAAGAAATAAAAATACAAAAAAAAACAATTTTTTTAAATAACCGACCAAAGCTAGTCGGTTAATAGTCAAACAGTCAAACACTTAGTTACTGACCAAAGTTGGTCGGTTAACAATCAAACACTTGGTGTACCGGCCAAAATTTCCTACCAACTTTGGTCGATAATTCTAATTTTAGATCTGAAAACAGGATTTCCCCCTCATTTCTCTTACTCTCTTCAAAAAATTTTCATACTCCTCACTCTCTTCTCCCTCACATACACAACACCCGTTCCCCTCTCCTTCTTTATTTCCTTCACATAAATTCCATTCCCCACCCCACGTAGCCACTGTCCTGCGTCGCCACTCCCCCGCCGTCGCCGCTGCCGTTGTCAGTTACTCCACCACTGCCGCCCCTCCTTCTCCACTTCCGAAAAATTCTAGGTTTGAATTACAACTTATATCTTTTTTGTATAAATTTAATAATTTGTTATTGGTTCTGAATTAGTTAATTAGTGTTTAAATTGATTGTTTAGCTTTGTATTTTATTGAAATCTAGAGTTAGTTTTAATTGAATTGATTACATATGGTGTAAATTGTTTGTTTAAGTTTGTATTGTCTTGAATAGTTTAGTTAGAATTGAATTATTAACTTTGAATTGAATTGAATTTTTAGGATTTGTTTTTGTGAATTGAATTTTTAGGGTATGTGTTAAACTTTTAGGATATGAATTGAACTTTTAGGATATAAATTGAACTTTTAGTTTATGTTTAAACCTTAGGATATGAATTGAATTGAGTTTTTAGGATTTGTTCTTGTGAATTGAACTTTTAGGGTATGTGTTGTACTTTTAAGATATGAATTGAACCTTTATATGAATTGAACTTTTAGTTTATGTTTAAACTCTTAGGATATAAATTGAACTTATAGTTTATAATTAATTATATATTAACTATAATTTAATTTTGGTGTAATTAAAAAAATTAATTATCTTAATTAACTAAGAAAGATTTAATTAATTTATAATTGTAGAATAAATTAATTTATTCTTATTTTATTTGTATAGATGGAACATCATACTTTGATGTATAATAGGAATTATCCTAATTGGGGGATTGCGGGAGTATTTTGTAGAAGGGGTTGATGACTTTATTAGACATGCAGTGTCACTTTCACCATACCAAATTGAAAGAGTAATTAGGTATCCCTGTGTCATATGCGATTTTGTGAAGTTTAAAAAATTGGAGGAAGTTAAGCTTTCTTTATAGGAAGGAATTTATAGAGAATTACTTTGTGTGGACTAATCATAGAGAGATCGATGGTAGCCGTGAAATATTTCATAACATGGTTGTTGGTAAAAGTAGTAGGTCAGTGGAGAATACAAATCATGATTCTAGAATTCAGGATATGGTTGCAGATGCTTTTGGGATGCATTTCGGGGGTGATCCCAATAAAAATGTTGAACAAACTCCCAATGATGATGCAAAACGTTTTTATGAACAGTTAGAAGAAGCTAGTCGTTCATTACGTGAAGGAAGTTTGCACTCTGAGCTGTCTGTTGCAGTTAGATTACCAAGTATCAAATCTGATTGAAATATTTCTCAAGCGGCCATGGACTCTTTTATTGACCTTATGAGTGAATTGGTTGACCCAAATATCAACTTACATGGTGATTTCTACAAAGAGATTTGTTTCTAAGTTAGGATTTTCGTCAATGAGAATTGATTATTGTGAAGATGGTTACATGTTATATTATAAAGATGATACAAATTTAGAAAGTTGTAAATTTTGTGAAAAGTGTCGTTTCAAGAGGCTTTCCAGCGGGAATATGGTCGCTGTAAAGGCGATGCATTATTTAACTCTTATACCTAGGTAAAAGAGGTTATATGCGTCGATGAGTTATGCTCTTTATATGAGATAGCACTTTGAAAATAGAAGACCACCTGGTGTTATGTGTCATCCTTCAGATGGAGAAGCTTGGAAGCACTTTAATAGGACATTTCCAGATTATGCTAGTGAACCAAGGAACATTTGATTAGGTTTGTGTGCGGATGGCTTCACGCCTTTTTCTATATCTGCGACACCATATTCATGCTGGTCTGTCTTAAGTTGTGTATGACTAGTCCATATATATTTATAACTTGTATTATTCCTAATCCATGTAATTCGAAAATTTTGATTGATGTATATTTTCAACATTTGATTGATGAGCTAAAACAGTTGTGGTGTAATGATGTTGAAACATATGACATATCAACCATGTAGAATTTCAAATTGCGTGCTAATTTTGATGTGGACTTTTAACGATTTTCTTAAGTATGGAATATTGTATGGGTGGATGGATGATGGGAGCTAGCTTTTCCTTACTGCGTGGAAAATGGTAAAACGTTCACTTTGAAATATGGCCGAAAGAAATCATGGTTTGATTTTCACCGTCAGTTCTTGCCTGATGATCATGAGTTTAGAAGGTCGAAAAATGCATTCAAAAAGAATAAAGCAACATATGATTCGCCATATCCGATACTTTTAGGTGAAAAAATTTGGGAGATAATTGGATGAAACAGAGTATATTTTGGTAGTTGCCTTATTGGAAGGATAATTTGCTCCGACACAACCTTGATGTCATTCATATTGAGAAGAATTATTTTGACAATTTGTTCAACACAAAGATGGATGTTAAAGGTAAGACAAAAGATAACCCGAAGGCTAGAATGAACTTACAAGAATATTGCACACGATTTGAATTATACTTGCAGACGACAAACAATGTTAAGGTGTTTCAAGCCCAAAGTAAGTTATACATTCACTTTGGAGGAAAGACGACAAATTTGTGATTGGGTTACGAAATTAAAGATGTCTGAGGGTTATGCGTCGAATCTAGGAAAAAAAGTAGATATGGAGGTGGGTAAGTTGAGAAATTTAAAAAGTCATGACTGTCATGTTTTCATGGAGACCTTAGTGCCTATTGCATTTCGTGATTTGCCTGAAAGAATATGGAAACCCATCACAGAGATTAGTTTATTTTTCATAGACTTGTGTTCTACCGCATTAAGGGAAGAAAACCTACTTCGGATGGATCAGAACATTCGTGTAACTTATAGTAAGATGGAAAAAATATTTCCATGTGGTTTCTATGATGTGATGGAACACCTTCCAATCCACCTTGTACATGAGGCATGACTTGGAGAGCCTGTTCAATGCAGATGGATAGGTAATATTATAAGTTCGATGTAATATTCTATTTTATTTGAATGTTCTTGGCTAACATGACATTACGTAGGACAATTGGAATATGCAAACAATTTGTTAAGCAGAGGAATAGGATTGAAGGATCTATATGCGAAGCCTATCTTGCAAAGGAAACTGCACATTTTTGTTCTTATTATTTTGAGAGTAACATGCCATGTTCTAGGAATAGGCCTAATAGGCACACTGTCGAATGTGTAAATGATCCATTATATCCATCAATGTCCATATTCAATCAACCAGGCCGATGCTCTAAGGATGTTAGAAAGAGAAGTTTGAGTGATATGGAGTACAAGTCAACAACAATTCATGTGTTGCTAAATTGTCCCGAAGTTGTACCATTTCTCAAGTAGGTATTAATTTATTAGTTATTTACTGTGATTACATATTGATGCAACTACTAAAAATATTTGATGTGTCACAGTCACTTCGTGGGTCAATTTGGCCATGATGCTGTATATACGAGATTTGATACGTGGTTCAAACAGTTTGTAAGTTTATCTTGATAATATTCTTCGGAAGTTCCNTATATATATATATATATATATATATATATATATATATATATATATATATATATATATATATATATATATATATATATATATATTCGGTTATGCTAACTTATGAATTATTTTAAACACTGTGTAGGTAAATAATCTAAATAATGGTGTAAATCAATTTTTGAAAGATATATCTTGGGGGCCTGGGCTTCAGGTCACAACGATGTCGAAGTACGTAGTGAACTATTATAAGTTTCATACATGGGATTGCTCTAAAAATAAAAATAGCAACAACAGCGGGTGTGGGTACAAGGTGGTGATGGGAACCAAGTTGTAGATATTGATTATTATGTTGTGGTCAAAGAAATATTACAACTAGAATATACAGGTTGACCATAAAAGAAATTGAAATTCTTTAGATACAAGTGGTTTGACTCAAATCCAACAAGAGGTACAAGATTACACCATCAATACAATATAATTGAGGTTAATCATACGAGGGAGTATGAGCACTATGATCCTTTCATAATTGCACATAATGTTAGGCAAGTGTATTCTCCTTATCCATTGCGTCGGCGGAATAAGTCTGATTGGTGGGTTGTTTCAAAAACTAAGCCTGTAGGTAAGGTGAAAGTCGAGAATGTGTTAGATGTTGCATATCAAAACGATATCTCCAGTGTCCACCAAATAGTGGAAGATTAGTTAGAAAATGATTTGGAACATCTTGAATGCATATTGGAAGAAGTTGATATAAATGAAGTAACAATTATAGAAAATGAGGACAAAGAATCAACTAGTGAAATTCAAACAAGTGAGGATGAGGAATTCTCCGACGAGGAACAATACATCGACGAGGACTAAAAAGTTATTTTTTTAAAGCACTCTCGTTATATAACTAGTTTCTTAATAGTTATATAACCCTAATAGTTCTCGGGGTCGAGATAATGCTAGGAAGGGAAAGAGGAGGGTAGATAATGATACTCTCTTTTCCACCCTCTTCAAAGATGCCTATGTCTTATCCTCCACCACACGGTTTGTCACAACCCAAATTCGCTTGTCGTGATGGAACCTAACCCAACCCGTTAGGTAAGCTAGCTAGTAACTATCAAATTCTAATGATATTAACAAGACAAATAAATAATAATAATTTAATAAATTTTTATACATTTCCCAAGGAATGGTAGTACAAATCATGAGCATCTAAGAATAGAGTTTACGAAGCTAAAATGAAATAAATACATAGTCTGTTTGAAAAGTACATAACTAGAGTTTTATAGATCTAAAGCTACCACGAACAAGGGGCATCTACAACTAGTACGCAGGTACATCTTCAATCTACCTCCCAGTGAACACAACAACAACATCAGTCAACATCTGTCGCAAGGTGCAAACATGTAGTATCAGTACAATCGACCCTATGTACTCAGTAAGTAACAAACCTAACTTTAGGTTTAAAGCAGTGACGAGCTAACACAGAGTCGGGTCCAATACCAGTATCCCACAACAGCATAATATAAGTATAAAGAGGTATCTGAGAAGTAAAATATCTCAGATCGTTCACAGTTTCAGAAAATAATCATACTTTTCAAGTATCTCAGTGAAAACCCAAATCTTTTACCGAAAATGCTAAAAATATGAGTAAGTTTGAAAACTATAATTTTCCCAAATATCCTTTCCACAATAAATAAGATGTTTCATTTTCTTTCCAGATGACAAGTGTCAAATACCTCTCTATGCCCACATATCAATGTGTGTAAAACGTCATGAATGACGTGATACCGTATGGCATGAGGAAAAATGCATTTCTATGCCTGTATGCATACAAATGCCATGTATCTCATAGATGAATCATGTACTCACACTCTGAGGGTACTTAATCTCATTGTTACACACTTTTCACTCATCATGCTCAACAACTCTACTGTATATGGCCCATACGGCCCAGGGAAGATCCATCCCGGAATATATATACATCACTGACCATCAGTCACTCAATGCCGAGGAAGGCCAATCCGGCCCCATGGAGAAGATCCATCTCCAGGTATATATATGCTTTGGACAAAATACATGTCCAGGGAAGATCCATCCCTCAATATAATCAACCATGTTTACTGGGGGTGTACAGACTCTGGAGGGGCTCCTACAGCCTAAGCGCTATAGTCCGCACGAACAACTCACATGCTGCAAGAACAACTCACATGCTATAATATCAATATCTAGATCCACACGGATAACTCATGTGTTGCACGGAAAACTCACGTGCTATTGTATCAATATCCTCACAAACATGCCCCCGACCTCACTTAGTCATCAATCTCTCCAGTCTCACTCACGGGGCTCACAATGTCATGAAACTAGCCCGACAACAATGATATGATGTATCAATAAATAAAAATTGAGATTGACATATGATAAAAATGCATGAATATGACTGCGTACGAAATATCAATGAAATTAGTAAAATGACAGTAAGAAACAACCACTATGGGTCACAACAGTATCGACATAAAGCCTAAACATGATATCTAGCATGATTGACATCTCATTTACTTTATCACATGGTGAAAATACAGATATTAACAAAATAGGACTACTATACAGTGCCATGGAAATAACAGAGTCTCAGTTCACTTGGTGCACGCCCACACACACGTCACGCAACATGTGCGTCACCTCAATACCAATCACGTAACACGTTTTTCAGGGTTATATACCCTCAACACTAATTTTAGAAGAGTTACTTACCTTGAACAAGCCAATACCAATTGCCGAGCAAGCCAAGTGATGCTCCAAAGATGCCATCACGCGCGTAACGACCTCCGAACGGCTCTAAACTCAATTCATATGATGAAATATTGGTTCAAGAATCGCCTCAATCCGATATCCATAGCTCCAAAAATGTAAAAATGGCTGAAACCCTTGAAATAGAGCACTTTATAATCTGTCCAGGCCTTCTCTTTCGCGTATGCGGGAAATAACTCCTGTTTGCGATGAATAAAACTCACACTGTTACAAAAGACTCTACTCGCTCGTGATACACCCCAGGCGAACATGATGAATGACGCTTCCAAAGCTTCGTGAACGCGACTAACCTTGCGTGATTGCATAGAAGAATGCTCCAATTCCCAGCCGCCAACCTCAACACTAAGCGAACGCGATCCTCCATACGCGAACGCGAAGAGGACTTGCCCCAACTCTACGCGAACGCGGGACATACTTCGCAATCGCGAAGAATAATTTTTTGCTGCAGTCACAATACACTATGCGTTCGCGACACTCGCCATGCGAACGCGATGAAGGACTAAGACACCACAAACCAGCAGAACACATCAGTGGAAACATGAAGGGAAATGATCTTAAATCAATCCGAAACATGCCCGAGCCCCTTGGGACCACGTCCAAACATACTAGCAAGTCCTACAACATAACACGGACCTACTCGAGGCCTTAAAACACACATAACAACATCAAAATGACGAATCACGCCTCAATTCAATATCAATGAACTCTGAAACTTCAAACCTCCACAACTTATGCCAAAACCTATCAAATCACACCCTATGGACCTCAAATTTTGCACACAAGTTATATTTTACATTACGGACTTGTTCCAACTTCTGAAATTGGAATTTGACCCCGATATCAAAAAGTCCACCCCTGATCTCCAAAATCCCAACCTTTCGCCGTTTCAAGCCTAGTTCTACTACGGACCTCCAAATCACAATCCGGACACGCTCTTAAGTCCAAAATCACCTAATGGAACTAACAGAACCATAAAAAATCCAATCCGAGGTCAACCACTAAAAAGTCAAACTTAGTCAACTCTTTCAAATTTAAAGCTTCTAGCTAAGAATCAATCTTCCAAATAAAATTCCGAATAACATAAATACCAAAACCGATGATTCACATAATCCATAATACATCATACAGAGATACTCATTCCATCAAACAACCGAGCGAAGTGTAAATGCCCAAAATGACCGCTCGGGTCGTTGCATCCTTCCCCACTTAAACATATGTTCATCCTCGAATGTGCCAAGAGTTGTTCAAAAAGCTATCAAATCGCCGTGTAACCTTACCATGCATATACCCGGGGTTGATCTCACGTCACCCTATCCCATATAGACCCGACAACACAACATAACAGTAGCTTCTTAATTCAACCTAAGCCATAAATCTTAGAATCCAATTTGAAATACCCACAATTTCTATATGATCAAAATCTCGCATCTACACACTGTATAAGTCTGAACAAGCTGTATCAAGCCTTCACCATAACCCAAGATGTAATCACATGATGTGCCACATAACTCAAATACTCATAGCGATAATTTGGCTCGGTGTAGAGTAACTCACAGAACCTATCAGAACAAGAATAAGCTCAACACTAACCGCATGGTACATCCCTCAAGAATAGCATTATGGAGATAACCAATCTGGCTCGGTGTAGAATACAAATCCTAATTGGGCCTACCAATGGACCCCCAAATCAACTTCGAGCACCCACAATTAGATAAATAAACCTCCGAAAAACCACAATGACTGAATCATAACACATACTATCATCTGGCTAACTTCGGCCATGACTTCACAGTCCATGTCACACCTCCCTTTTTATACGACCCCAAGGGGTATGGGAGTTTTTCCACTTAAAGTGACATTATTCGAAATGGGAATATTTTAT
>MDKI01039455.1:0-12169 GCA_005239505.1 Nicotiana paniculata | reverse complement strand
CATAAAATGACAACCCTAGAAGTGTCAAACAACCCGAAAATGTAGTGACAAACGACCATCCAAACTTCGTACCGTTATGTTGTGTTTAACCAAAACATTTATCCTCTCAAAATCCATAAAAATATTAGCAAAATAGGCAACTCAACAACAACATGAAACAACCCACAAAACAGTCCCACAAGTTCAGCAACTCAAAATTGATTTTTCAGTTTACTAAAACACGTTTCAACTTGTATTTTATTTCACGTTAAGACACACAACCAAAAGCACACAATTAAGCCTCTTATACTATAAATAATGCATGAATTTAACTTAAAAAGAAGCTTACAACCATCCAACAATGATGCAACAACAAACGACATCCCACTCTTTCGAAACTCAGTAGGTCTAGTTTTTACGATCGAGTTACAACTCGTACCATCATGATAATGGAAGGAGAAGCATAAATTCACCTTGGACTGAGTTGAAATAACAAAACCTAGCCCTTATTCATCCAAAATCATTCCCCCAACGCAGCTACAAGAAGGAGAAAGATAAATTAACAAGTCGTCATGTGTTTTCGACACTAGAATCACATCATAACACCTGAAATAACCTAGGGATTGTGTGGGATTGTTTTGGGGAGGGGTTTCAGGGGTTCAATATGGTTTTCTTGGTGTGAAGATGAGTTAAATCCTTTAAAATTCCCTTCTTGGCCGACTTTAGGATCTTTTAATTGAGGCCTCTCATTTTGGCAAGTAGGTAATGCACCTACTTGTCACCTACCAGTCAGCGCAATCTGACAAAAATTTGAATATCTCTCTACTACAATATTGTATCAATGAACGGTTTATCTGTTAGAAAATAGACTCGTAGATTTTCATTTGATAGGTAGATCATCTCTTAATTCAAAGTACACTGGGATAAAAGCTCAGCTACAATTGACCTAAGTTTCAACACATTTATGAATGTAACTTGTGATGACCTTTTCCAACTTTTGTTCCACAACTCGTTTGACTTGAAAAAATAACACACGAATATCATATGACTAAAATAACTCATAGAATAATCTACTTTCAATTTTAAGCACCCTAGTCTCACCCCAAAAGTACATGTTAAAACATTCCAAACTTGTCGACTTTTGACGAAACTTATTTTCTTCAATTTTGTTTAGCTTCTAAGCCTTCAAACCATCTTGGTACTTGCAGTTCATGATCTTAAATATTTATAACCTCCAATTTAACATGATTTACTTACTTTATGTATTTTCAATGATTATAACATCAGTTGACTTACGACATACTCTCACGTAAGAAAATATAGGGTGTAACATCATTCCCCCCTTTGGAAATTCGTCCTCAAATGTTAACTGATGCACTTATTAGTCTCATAACCTATGGCTCTTACAAATACTTTAATTTTGTCCTTTCCATCTAGGCAACTATTTTGCGAATAAATACAAAGGCCAGGGAATTTCCCCCTTTTAGGCCTCTTTCTCCCACTACGACTTGTTGTAAGAATTCTTCCAATCTCGTAACTATTGCGACCTTCTGTCATGGAGCCTGTACGACTTTTTCCTTGTATGTGCGCCTATGCGACTCTTCTGTCCTTTTTGCTCGAGCTTTTAGCCAATCTCTAGGCCTCACTTTGGGAACATATACAGAACTTTGAAAAGTTGTTCCTCCCAGTATATATAGGTGTACTGAAGTTCTTCGCTCAGTACTTTGTCCAACTTTGTTTCGTAGCTTTGTATATCTATCCTTATGGCTTTAATACATCTAGGTAGGTTATACTATACGATAACACTTATTTCGATTTGTTATTACCGAGGTTTGCTACCCAACTCCAAGTTACTCTCTCGCTGCTTATCCTATATGTATATATCTAAGTCCTTTAGTTCTTCCTCATTACTGTTCATCTTAAGAATGATGCCCTAATCTCATCTCACACTACTAGAAATGCAGAAAAAACTGACCAACTTTGGTAGGTCACAAAACCGACCAAAGTTGGTCGGTTTTTCCAAATATTTTACTTTTTAATTTTTTTCACCAAACTGACCAACTTTTATCGATTTTTCAATTAAAATAAATAAAAATTAATATTAAAAAAACCAACAAAAGTTGGTCGGTTAATCCGGACAGTCATTTTAAAGAACCGACCAACTTTGGTCGGTAATTTTATTTTTTAATAAAATCGACCAACTTTGGTTGGTTATTTTCATGCAAAAATACAATTAAAGAGTATAGATAATATAAAAGATAATTTTAAAACAAAATGCGCCAATGGTCTAGTGGTAGAATAGCATCCCGCCACAGTACAAACCTCGGTTCGATTCCCAGGTGGTGAATCTTTTCATTACATAATTAAAATACCGACCAAATTTGGTCGTTTTCTTGCAATATTTTTTTTAATTTAATTGACCGACCAACGTTGGTCGGTAATTTCCGACCAACTTTGGTCTGTATTCCTGACCGACCATCAAAATATTGTCCACACGTAAATGGTCGTGTTCTGGTCGGTAATTGGCCATAACCGAACAACTTTGGTGGGTTTTTGGTCTGTTTTTAGCGGATTAGTAGTAGTTTCATACTTTGAAGCTTTTATCCGCCTTTTGGTGATTCATCTTAATATTTATCTATAATCTACCACTGCTAACTTGAAACGTATTTTGTAATACAGTGTTGTTAGGGCTCATGTCTCATCGAAGAACATCTGAAGTTATTTGCCTGATCCACCTAGGGATGATACAATACTTCATTAATCGTATTTTATAGCATTCCAACATAGTTAATCTTATGGGGATATTCTAATCCTATGCAGTTCATGAAATTCATTTTTCTCTAAATCATTATTCAATCGAAGGACTAAATTTCATCAACTTAAATATATCACAATTACACCCTTATTCTACCAATAGGGCAGCATTCCATCTCTTCTAAATTCTCATAGTCTTAAGCTCTCCTGAGTTCACTCATGCTATACTGAGCTTTTTATAACGTATGGAAACCATCGGTTCTCTTGTTGTGATGGGTTTAATATCGGGGACTTACCTATTCTCGTCACCTTCTCACTCACCTTTTCTTATCACGACTCATGTCTACCTAATACCTTGTCTCTCTGCCATACTTTAGCTTCTGACCTACATATATCTATTTATACTACACGCAACCTTCCTTTAACTTGCTAGCACCATCGATTTTCTTATATTATTCTGGAACCTCAAGCGAGACATCATATCTTTAGTAGACCTCTATGTACCTGGAAACAATAGGTTGGAAGATATGCCAGTGACGACAACACTGTCATTTCTTGATACAGAATTACGACGCTTCCGGCCCTCTATCTGATATCTGGTTTGTTTGTAACCTTATGTACTTGATCATCTCGTACCTTCTTCACCTGTACCTTACTTACCTTTAAATCTTGCATATCTCTTTTATAACCTCCCTTCCACATAGGTGTAATTCACATCCACACCTTAAAGCTCTACTATAATACTTGCACATCATGTGTATACACAATCCGGCAAAGACTTCATACTGACTTCTTATGAGGTTGGTACTAGATTTATTGAAGTGCCATTATAGAAAATGGCCGTTGTACTATCTATTTTGTAGCAATGATATTTAGAGTGATTCTATAATTTTTTGAATCACGATATCTATACTCATCGGGGTCTAATAATCAGACTCTTAATTCACTTAGTTGATGTAACTCTTTAGTTTCCTCTTTTTCTCAGTCTTTAAGTAAGGTTACTTTATCTTCTGATCTCTGGATCAGGGTATTAGTTATTACCTTAGCCCTCGTGGACGCTATGGAACATCCATGATATAACCTTCTAGCAATTCAAGATTTTGTCTATGACGTGAACTCACTTCTTTCTTTTAACATATATGTTGCATGGATAGCACTCTGAAATCTTAAGTGTGTTCATAACGTAACTAAATCTGGGTCATAGATCGAATAATTCCTTTTGTGCCTTCTCAGATTTCGTTAAAAGTAAGCAATTACTTATCTTGGTCGTTCTGCCACTTCTTGCATGAATACTTGGCTTATCTTAGTGCCCACATATATTGGAATTTTATGCAACTCATATATTCTCGAATATTACTTTGGATTTTACTTCCCCTACCTTAATCATAATATGAGTGCATGCGATGTTGTAGTAAAACTGTTGTAACAAGACCAAAATTTATTTAGATCACTATGCTTAGTTTGAAGCCTACTTTCTTATTTTCTCAGCTAGTCTTTCATTATAGAATTTAGGAAAGCCTACTTTCTTATTTTCTCAGCTAGTCTTTCATTATAGCATTTAGGAAAGACTCTCAGACTCTTGTAAAACTGTGAGCTTATCCCATCATATACCTGGCGGAATTTTTGATGTTCTTACTCACCTATAAATATCCTTAGTTACATACCTTCGTGCCCTTGTTCTCGCATGGTTACTTCTGAATTCAATTTTTTTGTGTCCCCCGTGGTACTCTCTTTTATTTCCGTAACACTTTTACGACAACTATAATTACCTCAACTCCTATCTAAATATTTCTCAGGTATTACGATGTCGTATCTGCGAGACTGAGCTCCGTATGCTGGGGTTCACTAGTTTTATCTTGCACAATCTGTTGATTATGTACCTCTTTTCTAGACATAACTAGGCTCTTCCTGAATAAACTACTAACTACTCGTTGGTCCATTCTCATATCTATACTCCGTGTAATATCTCTTGGGTTGTTTCCTTTGTCTTAACTTACTTCTCGCACTGTCTCCTAATGTATCAAGTGTTCATTCGCACTTATTTATCAATAACATCCTTGAAGGGAACCCTTACTGCATCTCTCTGCCATCGTGCTTGTATAATGTTCTGGAGTCATAACATATATGTAGGATTTGAATAAACTCCTTGAAAATCCCTTCAAGAATTTCCCAAATCCGAGATCTCTAGCTCAAAATATGAAAAATGGGTTCACACCCGATTTTGATATTTAACACTGCTATCCAGTGATCCCTCTTCCCGATCGCGGAAAGTCCGTAGCGATCGCAAAGAAAAAAATATGCTCCCCATAAAAAGACTCTTCGCGAACACGAAGGAACCATCACGAACACAGTGACTAATTTCCCCAATGTTACGTGATCGCGGATGCACTCATGCGATTGCGTAGAGCAACGCGCCTCACTACACATGTCTCTTCTTCCTTCATCGCGAACACGGTACCTATCACGCGTTCCCGCAACACTAACTCCCCAAGGTTCACAATCGCATACCTATTCTCGCGAACGCGTAGAAAAATTTCCCCAATCACCCAATCAACCCTTTGCCATCGCGGACCTCCACTCGCCATCGTATATAAGGAAACCAGCAATAGACAGAACAACAGTCTAGCAATTCCAAAAATGAGCTGAACATGATCCGAATAACACCCGACGCCCCCGGGGATCCCATCCGAACATGCCAACATATCCTAAAAAATCATACGAACTTAGTCGAGGCTTCAAATCACATCACATAATATCAAAAACACAAAACGCACCCCAACTCAAGACTATTGAAACTTATGAATTTCCCACTTCAATAATAGATGCCGAAACCTATCAAATCAACTCCGATTGACCTCAAATTTTTCACACAAGTCATAAATGACACAACAGACCTATTCCAACTTACCAAAACTCGAGTCCGGTAACAACAAAGTCAACTCTTGGTCAAACTTCTCAACTCTCCAAACTTCAACTTTTCCAACTTTCGCCAATTCAAGCCAAAATAATCTATGGACCTCCAAAACAATATCCGGACACACTCCTCAAGTCCAACATCACAATACGGAGCTATCGGAACCACTGAAACTCTATTCTGGAGACATTTACACATAAGTCAATATCCGGTCAACTCTTTCAACTTAGGCTTCCAACCTTGGGATTACGTGTCCCAATCCATTCCAAAATATCCCTGGAACAAAACCAACCACCCTGAAAAGTTACATAACAACAAATAATCATAGAATAAAAAATACATGGGGAAACAAGGCTACAACACTTAAAACGACCAGTTGGGTCGTTACGTCGGGGCTCCAAATCACACATCCACACAAGTCTAAGAACATCATACGAACTCGGTCACGCGGTCAAAATACCAAAATAACATCTAGAACCATGAATCGAACCTCAAAATGCATGAACCACAAAAGAAAACTCAAGAACCTCTAGAATCACTACCAAATGTCTGAATCCTATCAAATCAATTGCGAATTACACCAAATTGTGCAGACAAGTTTCAAATAATAAAACAGACCCATTCTAAGTCCCAAAATAAAAATTTGCCATAAAGTCAACGTGTGGTCAAATGTAGAAAAATTTCAAACATTCAAATTGCTAACTTTCGGCAAAATAAGTCAAATCATCATAGGGAATTCAAAATTCATTTTTGGGCATATGCCCTAGTGCAAAAATAACCTACCAGAATCGTCAAAATACCAATCCGGAGTCTTTTACCCAAATTGTTGACGGTAGTCAACTCAAGCCTTATTTTAGTAAAAAATCCTCAAGTTCTTTAAAATTGCACACAAAAGCTTTTTGAAAAGCGTCAAGGACCACACACGCAAACCAAAAAACTTCAAATGAAGCTACGAATTTATCGAATCATGAAAATAAGGGCTAATGCTCAAAACCACCTATCAGATTGCCACAACTAATGATCGAGACTTTTAGTGACCTCGTAGATGCGAATGTGTATCTGCAAAAGCAACAGTTTTGTCCGCAGAAGAGGAAATCACTGGGCAGAGTTGTAATTTTAGGGTTTACTCTATTTTTTATTATTTGGTGTTTAGAGCTCGGCTAGAGGCGATATTTGGAGATAATTTTATCACTAATTTGAGGGTAAGTAGTTTCTACTTGATTTGATATTGTATCTTATTTCCCCATGGACTATTATACATATATTATGAGATTTCAAAGGAAAATTTTATGGTTTTGTACAATATTTTTGGAGAGTGATTATTTTGGATTTCAACCCTTATTTGAAGTTCGATTTGGGGTGAAACTTGTATGTTTTGACTCGTATTTGAATGGGTAATCGGGATTTATTATTTTTGTCTGGCTTAGAGATACGAGTCCGGGTTGACTTTTTGGTTGACCTTGTGTTCTTGATTAAAAATCGATCCCTTATGCTCCTATATTGTTCCCATTAAAATTACTTGACACCGCAGTGTGTCATTTGACTAGATTAGAGCCATTCGGCGGTTGATTTGCAAGGCAATAACTTTTTTGAGTATTGAATTTGCTCGTTCGAGGTAAGTATCTTGCCTAAGCTTTATTTGACGGTAGTTTTCCTGTTGGCTATGATATTTGAGATATGTTAGGTGTGATGCACGTGCGAGGTAACATGCATACATTTAGCCGTGAGCTTGATCACTCACATTGAGCTTGATTAATTTAAGAAAGACTTCCAAGAACTAGAATTCCAATTCCCTCTAACTGAAATTTGCAACTACTCAAACTTTATATCAGCAAATCCAACTTTCAAGGAAGTAATATAAAGACCCTTGTTGCATGAAGAGGTTTCGTGAGGTTATTTACTTATAGCCCACATACTATTTACTGCATATATAGTTAGTTTCGATCTCTCAAATTGCCTCAATCAATAAATTACCGTTGAAGCTTCACGATAGAGGATTTTGCATCCTATATCTTATATCTACATCTTGGATAAGCATCGAGACTAGTCTACTTGTTTGTTAAGATCTAATTAAGATTGGCCTTACAGTTAATTCATGAATTTTCCTACTAAGCCTGAGCATCCTGTTGTGTTCTTTCTCATTATAATTCCGACCCTCTTTGGTACACATCAATGAAAGTCTAGTTGTGAGATTTACCTTAAATTAATTGTGACATTATATTTACCATTTTCTTGTTGTTGTTTTAATTACCTAAATCGATTATTTTCTCTTTCCTAATAAATTACTTTTTATCTTGTGTGAAGTTCAATTGCTCATACTTTGTTGGCACTTAAAACCATTTTATTCCATTTTCTCTTCAAACATGTTGGGTAAATATAGAAGGGGCAAGGGTATATTGGAGAATTTGACAGAAAATCCAAAGCTACCAAAGGGGAGAAAATACAACTAGACTTTTGCAAGTATGTTGCTCATTGTAAAACTGGCTGACCTTGCTATTGCTTTTTAATCATGGGCACAACTGATTGCTATTATACAATACAACTTTGTAAGCAAGGATGTCCTAAATTTCCCCCTCACAACTCACAAATAACATTATAGCAAAAATTAATGGAGTCGTAGGCTTAAATATATGATTTAAAAGGTAATATAGGTGCAAACACAAAAGCTAAATTAAATGGTTCTTTAGATGGTAAAGTATCAATTTAAAGATGAAGCTGCAGGAATTCACTTTAAACAATCCAGACGAAAATGGAAATTCATATTACAATACCAATTTACATTTTACACAATGAAGCTAATGGCTAGAAAAAGCTCTCTCTTATGCATATTAATTCCTTGTGATTATCTAAGTCTAAATCATTATGCAATGCATCTACTTACTATTTTGTTAAATTCTTCCCATACCTCCCACATTAAACTTGGTCTGTCATAGCTATTCTTCACAGGGGTCTTTTCCCAATCCTTCTATCCTTGCGATCAATTCAAGAAATGAAGGCTGCTACTCGAAACCATGATTACTTAGAAGTTTTCATGCTTCATCTCCTAGACAATTCTGATCAATATAAGAAGGTCAAAATTTAGAGTAGATATAAGAAAATAACTAACAAACAATTCATTGTTATTTAATTACCTGCTGATGAACCTCCTAGAAAATAACTAACAAACAATTTAAGGCTACCATCGGAGTGAAGGAAGACAAATGAGTTAATGTTTCCTTTCCATGTGAATCAGACCTTCTGTCTTTTCTTGTTGCAGTAAAACCACAAAACATGCACCCTGCAAAATAACAAGTCATTCTATATAATTCAATGTCGAAGACTCCATGAAGAGGATTCATGCTAGAATTGAATTCCATCATCATCATCCTCTTCAGTGTTGGAAGTCATCATCATAGCAGATAGGCTGTGCTGTGTTGGAAGTCATCATCATAGCAGATAGGCTGTGCTGTATTGAGAATGATGGTGATTGGTAAAAACATGAGGCTCTATGTTCAAAAGTTGTTACAAACTTTACTAAAATAAAATCTTATTTAGTCCATAGAGAATCCGATTTACTCCCAATTTTACTGCAAATATCAAAGTTCTATTTTCTGTAACCTCTAAATTATATGGTAAGTGGTTATTTGTAAAATCGGATTCCCTTCCAACTCCAATACAAATATTTGGTCAGTTGTTGATTGTATTACTTATCTAGTAAGTTGTTAATAAATCTGATTCCTGCCAAACTCTAAGATAAATATTTGGCTAGTTTTTATTTTTACTCCTTCTTGACCTTTTATTTGATTTGTGAAAAAGAGATTCTGGAAATTTCTATTATTGATTTTACAATTGCAGTCGGAAAGAGAAAAAATATTCTTCCCAACTCAGTTTCTTGAACTATGTCCTATATATTTTATGAAAAATTATCATCCCCCTGCAAAGCCTTTATATCCACTTGTATTCAATAATCAATACAAACAGTAAAAGGGTTTAGTCAAAATACAAACACTTGGAACTTTTTTTCTTTTTCATTTTCTCAGTGGCTTTTCCTTGGAAATATATGGATGACTGCAAAACGAATACGTCCAACTGCAGTACCATCAAAAACTATGATACTCTGCATAATTAATGCCATATCGGAAAAAATTATGATTTTATGATATTTCTAGACTCTTATGAATTTTTCATGGAAAATATTGCCATAACCTTTCAAAAAGATTGGAAAGTATACCACCTTAATGGATAATTTTTAAAAAATAAATATTAGATATGTGCAATTTCAATGTCTCTTTTAAATATTAAATAAATATAAAAAATTTTCCATTATGGAGTGCTAAAATAAAAAATTTAACATCAAATACATGTCTGCTGACAACAATTTGACATATATACACATTAAGTTCAATTTATATGATATAATTAAATAACAATTTATTTCAATCAAGAATACCATCCACGAACAACTCGTCCATCAGAATAGTACGACAAAGAGTATAAATTAGAGTGACAAATGAGATAAATAAACTAGTAATGCATGTAATTCAATCACACTTGAATGCAAACACCAATTTAATCCAGTAATGCTTATACTTTATTAATTAACACATTTATAATATTTTTTTTGAATAGCTATGACTACACAGACCTAAATAGTTAAGAGCCAACTTGGGCTCAGCTCGAGCTCAGTTATAGTTTAACAAAGCTTGATTGAGCTCGACTGGGTATTATAAAAAGCTCGTTCAGCTCAGCACAGTTGGGCTCGCTAGGAATCGGCTCGACGCCAGGGTTAACTCTAACTCACATCCATGGGACAATATAGTAACTGATCAGTTGAGAGTGTAGTGGTACCCACTTCATGTTATATGTCTAATATAAGCAAATAAAATTATCCTCTCTCTAGAAGAGTCTAAAGTTCCAATCGTTGATGACCCCTTCAATTTGTCAGAATATTTCACGACCCAAGATCCCAAGTACCATGATGACGCCTATCATGATACTAGGTAAGCCGACAACTCACACATACCAACATCTTGAAATTTAAAATATATGGAAATAAGCTTAAGTAAGTAAAATTCTCATAAAACTAGATGAAAACGTTGCAGTTCAATACGGAATTTTCCAAAATTCGGGTGTCACGAGTACATTAGCATCTATGCAATAACATAGTTTGATAAACTGTTTAAGAAAAGATAACAAAATAAGTAAAACTGAGAGATGGGGGAGGAGTGTCATGGTCTGCGGACGCCAAGGCAGCTACCTCGATAATCTACGAACGACTAAAACTCCAATATTAACAACCACCGTGCGCAGAAACACCTGGATATGCACACGAAGTGTAGAATGTAGCTTGAGTATAACCAACTCAATAAGTGACAAGTCTAACCTTTGAACTGCAAGCAGTGACAAGTCCAAACAATGCAATCCAAATACATAATTAAACGGTATGGAATTTTACAGAACATATTACAATAATACCTCTGAGAAACTCATAATCTACAGGTATTAGTACAGGAATATAGACATGCTTCCAGGTTTAACAGTTGAACCAAAACAGATAAAAATATGTCAAGTTTGAATGGTAAGAGGAATATGACATCTCTATATCTACATGCCAATATACATATCGTATGTGATGCC
This sequence comes from Nicotiana paniculata, assembly GCA_005239505.1. Lineage (NCBI taxonomy): Eukaryota > Viridiplantae > Streptophyta > Magnoliopsida > Solanales > Solanaceae > Nicotiana > Nicotiana paniculata. The sequence continues at coordinate 906 of MDKI01039455.1, read as the reverse complement.
ATACAATGGAAGCCTCGCATACTCACACTCTCAGGGTACTCAAACTGACTATATCAATTCTCACTCATCAAACTCAGTCACTCAACATTGTATAGGGGATCCATTCTAACTCTCAACTCAACCCAGGTTCCTAACTCTCGCTGCACTGCTCTCCAAACTGCGATGTAAATTGCGTGTCCCAATCTGAAATGATGGATACCGGCACACTGCGAAGGCGAACAATCACCCGGATGTAGATCCCAGCCAACCACTCCAAATAACAAGTAGTTCCAACTGGAATGAAATACGCAGACTTGGTCAGCCGATTCACAATCATCCAAATAGCATCAAACTTTCTCAAAGTTCGTGGGAGCCCCAATACGAAATCCATGGTGATACGCTCTGTCATATCAAGCCTCTGAAGTAATTTGCCCTGTCTCTAATGCTTATACTTTACCTGCTGACAATTGAGCCACCGAGCTACAAACCCCACTATATCATTCTTCATCCTCCTCCACCAATAGTGCTGCCTAAAGTGCTGATACATCTTTGCTGCACCCGGATGAATGGAATACTGCGAACTGTGGGTCTCCTCAAGAATCAACTCACGTAGCCCATCTACATTAGGCACACAAATCCAAGCATGGATCCTCAACACCCCATCATCTCAAATAGTAACATCTTTGGCATCACCCTGCTGAATTGTGTCGTTAAGGACAAGCAAATTGGGGTCATCATACTTGCGCTCTCTGATGAAACCATATAAGGAAGACGAGGAAACCACACAAGCTATAACCCGACTGGGCTCATAAACATCTAACCTCATGAACTGATTGGCCAAGGCCTGAACATCTGATGCAAGCAGTCTCTCACTGACACGAATGAATGCAAGGCTACCCATACTACTCAAGGCATCGGCCACCACAT
>ML328297.1:38372-54042 GCA_005239505.1 Nicotiana paniculata | reverse complement strand
CCTCAACCTCTGTAACACAACTCTCAAATGATGAGCATGCTCTTCCTGGCTACGAGAATAAACTAGGATGTCATCAATGAACCCAATGACGAAGGAATCAAGGTAAGGCTGAAACACGTTGTTCATCAATTGCATGAATGCAACTGGGGCATTGGTCAGCCCAATGACATAACCAAGAACTCATAATGACCATATCTAGTCCTGAAAGCAGTTTTCAAAATGTCAGAATCCCGAATCTTCAACTGATGATACACAGATCTCAAGTCAATCTTGGAAAACACTCTGGCTCCCTGAAGCTGGTCAAACAAATACTCAATGCGGGGCAAGGGATACCGGTTCTTCACCGTAACCCTGTTCAACTGCCGATAATCAATACACATACGCATGGACCCATCTTTTTTCTTCACGAACAACAGCGGTGCACCCCAAGGTGACACTAGGCCGAATGAACCCCTTATCCAGGAGTTCCTGAAGCTGCTCCTTCAATTCCTTTAGCTCCGCTGGTGCCATACGATGAGGTGGAATAGAAATAGGTTGGGTGCCTGACACCAAGTCAATACCAAAATCAATATCCCTGCCAGGTGGCATGCCTAGCAGGTCTGCAGGAAACACATCCGAAAAGTCACGGACCACAGGAACTGAATCAATAGCGGGAGTCTCACCACTGACATCCCTCACAAAGGCCAAGTAAGATAAACATCCTTTCTCAACCATGCGTTGAGCCTTCAGGTAGGAAATCACCTTGCTGGGCATAAACTCAGAAGAACCCCTCCACTCAACCCTCGGACACCCTAGCATAGCTAAGGTCACGGTCTTAGCGTGATAATCAAGAACAGCATGACACGGAGATAATCAATCCATGCCCAATATCACGTCAAAATCAACCATGCTGAGTAACAGTAGGTCCTCTCGGGTCTCCAGACCCCCAATAAATATCATGCACGACCGATACACACGGTCCACAACAACAGTATCGCCCACCGGAGTCAACACAAGAATAGAGGTGACTAGAGACTCACGGGGCACATCTAGAAAATGGGAAAAATATGAAGAAACATAGGAATATGTAGAACCAGGGTCAAATAAAGCCAAGGCATCTCGCCAACAGACTGAGACAATACCTGCAATCACGGCATCTGAGGCCATAGAATCTGGCCTGGATGGAAATGCATACATGTGAGCCTGACCTCCCACTGCTCGACCTCCCCCTCTAGGGCGGCCTCTAGCTGACTGACTACTACCCCTGGCTGCCTGGGCGGGTGGTAAAGTGACTGGAGCTGAAGTCGAGGGCTGGCCCCTCTAATGAGAAGATCCACCGGAACGGCGAGGACACTGACTCCACACGTGCCCGAACTCTCCACACTCAAAGAAACTACCTGGAGTTGGAGGCGGGGACTGATAGAAACCCCTAGATCCCGAACGGCCATTGGAAGACTCATGCCTAGTAGAACTATGAACTGGGGGTGCTCGAGCTGCACTCTGAGCTGGGAGGGAACCAAATGAAGTATGGCCTGACTGAGAACCGTGGGGACCATGCCCCGAAGATGCACCACTATATGTTAGGCGGCCTGACTGAGGAGGCCTAAATGTACGGCCCCTACCCTGCTAAAACGGCCCCCTAAAGGGAGCACCACTAGAACTGCCCGAACCACGAGGACTTTTGGCCTCCCTCTCCTCCCACTCCTGGCGGCCAACAAATCAATATCTCAAGCTATGTCAACAACCTGCTCGAATGAAGCACCTGATACTCTCTCCCGAGTCATAAATAATTGGAGCTGATAACAAAAGACCATCTACAAACCTCCTCACCCTCTCCCTATCAGTAGGGACAATCTCAGAAGCATGCCTAGCCAACTCAGAAAATCTCATCTCGTACTGAGTAACTGATAACTCTCCCTGGCGCAGTTGCTCAAACTGCCTGCGTTGCTCCTCTCTGTGGGACTGAGGAACATACTTCTCCAAAAAGATCGTGAAGACCTGCTGCCAGGTGAGAGGTTCTGAACCAACCGGCCTACGCCTCTCGAATGACTCTCACCAAGTAAAAGCAGCACCTGCAAACTGAAATGTAACAAATGAGACCCCACTGGTCTCCAAAATACCCGCAGTACATAGTATCCTCTGGCACTTATCTAGAAACACCTAGGCATCCTCGCCCTCTGTACCGTTGAAAGTCGGAGGCTGAAGTCTGCTGAATCTCTCCAACCTGCGCTACTCGTCCTCAGGCATAGCAGGGACCACATAATCCTGGACCGGAGCAACTGGCTGAGCTGGGGCTGCTCCCGGTGCCTGAATACCCTGTGCAGCCTGCTCAGGTGCCCGGGCAGCTGGAGTCTGATTGCTTCCCCTAGCCTGAGTTGTGGTGGCAGTAGAAGACATGGCGATTGCCTGAGCCAAACTGGTGCACACTGTCAAAATCTGAGACAGGGTCTCCTAAAGACTCGGAATAACCATAGGCACTGCCGGTTCCTGAGCCTGTCTCGCTGGAACACCATCGGCGGGAACCTGATCCTGATTGATAGGGGGATCCTGTGGTACTGCCCCGGCTGCCCAAGGCCTCGACCTCTCGCTGGTCTAGCCGGTGACTGGTCACTCTGATCCGTATGGCGTGTCCTCACCATCTGTGAGAGAATGAAACAACGTAAGTTCATATTCCAAGAATCAATAGATCAGCACGAAAGAGTTCAAGAAAGATAGAAATGTTTCCTAAAAGTTCGGCATCCTCTCGAAGATAAGTACAGACGACTCCGTACCGGTCCGCAAGACTCTACTAAACCTGCTCATGACCGTTGAGTCCTATCTAACCTAGGCTCTGATACCAAACTGTCACGACCCCCAAATCCTAAACCAGCCGTGATGGCGCCTATCGTGGAACTAGGCTAGCCAATGACCACATGTTCACAATTTCTTTCAAAATCCCAATCAAATTCCAAGCATTTCATAAAATATACAGAGTTTACTAAATAAAGTAGGTCAATATACTGTGCCACCAACCCAAAAACCCGGAGCCAACATGTCATGAGCATCTAAGGAAAATAAGCCAAAGGTATAATATTATAATACAAAACCTCCGAATAAATAGCTAGATACAACAAGAAGGAAAAACAGAGATGTCGCGGACGCTGAACAGCTACCTCTATATCCCGCAATCCGGCTCCGTACAGAAATAAATGGTTAATGCTCGGTATCTGCACCTGAATCTGCACACAGGGGTGCAAGGAGTAATGTGAGTACGCCAACTCAGTAGTAATGACAATAAATCAAGTATAAACGGCAAGGAAACACATAAAATCAATGTCATCAAATCACAATATACACAGCCTTACATTCCAATAGTGTAAACATAGATATATGGAATCATGATGCCTTAAAACCAACTTTAGAAAAGTCCTTTGAAGAATGCATATTTTTAACAACTTTAAACCGAAAGATTAGTATGAAAATGAAATGAATCATATAGAGTCCCCTCGGGCAAAACATATTTCATAAGCTCAGAGTGAAAGTAGTAAAACCATAAGTAGCCCCTCGGGCAAAAACATGTATCATAATCAGCCCCTCGGGCATGCCTCACAGTCACTCATAAACAGTCACTCAGCACCTCACAGTCACTCATGCCTCCCAATCACTCGGCAGTCGGCAGTCGGCAGTCGGCACTCTGCGCGCTCACTGGGGGTGTGTGCAGACTCCGGAGGGGCTCCTTCAGCCCAAGCGCTAATATCAAAACACCTCGTGGCGTATTATATCCTCACAATTAGTCCCTCGGCCTCACTCAACAGAACCACTCAAAAGGCCCCTCGGGCGAATCAGTAAAACAGGGTACTCGACTCAAAACATCATTTTTAAATCTCAAAGTAGTGTAAATCAAGTTGAGTTTTGAAAACAGTAAGCACAATGTGGCTGAGTGGAATCATCAATAAATAGTGAGGAAAAACAGCAGTAAAAAGCCCCTGAGGGGTAAAACAGGTCGGCACGAGGCCCCAAACACGTCTTATAGCCCAAATATTTCTACAATCTTTAGAACATAATTTAACATGAAGTTTTGAGAAAAATATGCAACTCATTAGTTATCGCGGGGAGGACCTAGTCCAATCCAAAAATCAGTATGCGCCACATACTCGCCATCCGACATGTGCGCCATTCTAAAATCAGTGATAAATATGTAGTCCGGGGTTCCATACCCTCAGGACAAGATTTATAACCATTATTTACCTCTACCGGGCCACAACACTAGGCCTCTATGCTCTTGGCCCTCGAATTGGCACCCGATTTCTCCGAATCTATCCAAAACCAGTTTAATATCATTAATATATACTAAAGGAACACAACCCAATTAAAAACTATCAAATTATACAAGAATCTCGGAATTCGGCCAAACCCGAGCCCTGGGCCCACGTATCAGAATTCAATAAATTTTACATCACTAGAAACCTCGTCCTCTCACGATTCTACACATACCAAAATCATCACAATCGGACCACAATTGCCTACCCAAATCCTCAAAAGAAAATTCCAATTCTCCACCCACTCTTCCCAACCTTTTCCTACTTTAATCCTCCAATTTACAAGCCTAATCCGAACAAAATAGCATAGAAACGATGTTAATAACCTGAGAACTTACCTTCACTAAAGAACCACAAATTCCCTCTTCAATTTGCCTCCAAAAGAGCTCCTCCCGCATGCAAAAATGGTGGAATGGAATAAATTTCACGGAGGCCCTTTTTTATACTGTTCTGCCCAGCATTTCTGCTCCTGCGGACACTTAGTCGCACCTGCGGACCCGCACCTGCGGTCCCAGGTGCGCACCTGCAGAATCCCACTTAACGGACCAATTTTTGCACCTGCGGCCAATCCTCCGCACATGCGGCTTCGCAGGTGCGGCCATCTCTTCGCACCTACGGAATTCCCCTGCCTAGCCTCTTTTCGCACCTGCGCATGGCCTTTTGCACCTACGACATCGCACCTGCGGCTACCCTTCCGCACGTGCGGCCAACACCAGAAGCTTGCACCAGCAGCTAATTGCTGCAAATTTCCAAGTTCAAAACCCCGCCAACCATCCGAAATCAATCCCGAGCCCCTCGGGGCCCCAACCAAAAATACCAACACACCCCATATCATTATTCCAACTTAGTGGAGCCTTCAAAATACCAAAACCAACGCGCAAACACCAAAATTATATCAAATTCAAGCCTATGAACTTTGAAACTTCCAAATTTCGCCAACTACGTCGAAACCAACCAAAACACCTCCGATTGACCTAAAATTTTGCAGACATATCCAAAATGAAATTAAGAACCTACTCCAACTTTCGGAATTCCATTCCGACCCCGACAGCCTATTTCCACTGCCGACCGGAAATCGCCAAAAACTAACTTTCGCCAATTCAAGCCTAATTCTACACCGGTCATCAAAACTTCATTCCGAACACACTCCTAAATCTCAAATCACCTAACGAAGCTATCCGATCCATAAAATATGCATTCCGAGGTCATTCACCAATAAGTCAACTCTCAGTTGACTTTCTCAACTTTTAGGCTACTTTAGGGGACTAAATGCCTCAATTCTCACCATGACCACTCCGGACCCGAACCAACTGACCCAACACAACAAAAACAGGCTAGCAATATATAACAAATGCATAAATGGGGAAAACGGGGTAAATCTCATGAAACGACCGACCGGGTCGTCACAATTTAATTGGAGAAAAATAGACATAAAATAGGATATATGGAAATATATCAAGGTATGAAGTTCTCAATGTTCAATAAATGTGGATGATATTTATTATTTCTTACACTAACCCAACTGCACTAAATATGTAGGAAAAATATGACATTCCTGACGAGGCGAAACCATGAGTTTTTCAATCGATTAGTACTGCTTGGAGAAAGTATAAGAATCAATTGAAGGAAAATCACTTTAAAGCCTATGCGAATGATGAGCTTCGAATGGAGAATAGGCCAGTAGATGTTCCGGAATCTCACTTTAAAGATCTTCTTAAATATTGGAACTCCTCTCCTCACAAGGTAATTACATCAAGAATAGGCCAGTAGAATATGAATCATAATATTCACATGCCTCTTATGTTCCTTTGGTGCATATGTAAAGCTATAGTGTGCATGCATATTTTTAAAATACCACGAGAATCGAAATAAGTTGCTATTTGGATGACTCATTTATTTGCAGAAAATGTATGAAACCAATACTAAGAATCGAAATAAGTTGAAGTATATGCACACTTCTGGCAGAATACCTTTTGCTCTAATTCGCGAGGTTTGATGTTTTCTCTTTTTTTTTTTAATTATGAACTTGCTAACTTTACTTGAAAATATTCTTATACTAGTTTTCATGTAACTAGGCAAAAAAAAAGGAAATGTTTGATACTTCAGATACTCTATCAAGTAAGGACATCTTTGTGGCTACAAGAAAAAAAAATTGACCGAGTATACAAAAGCTCATATGACAATACGATTAGTAAAATTGTAAGAAATTTCTAGTTTAAAGTTTGTCATGATTATTTATTTGTTCTTAATGAATGATTCAATTTTATTTACTTAAACTCTTTTCTCTCGCATTTGGTTTGTAGGCTGAAATGGAAAGATTACAATCAACTCAAGAAAGTGAAGATGGTAGTCATTCAGTTGATGTTTTTGCATCAGTCATGGGACCTGAACATCCCGGTCATGTGAGATTGTATGGACAAGGGGTTACCAAGACTGTCTTAAAAGGGAAAATAGGGAATCTTAGATCTTCTTCTGATGCTACTGATGAGAGGATGCAACAGAGAATGGAGGAAATGGAAGAGATGATGCAACAAAGAATGCTGGAAAAGTTGAACGAACAAAAGGATTCTATGGAACAACATATTACAATGAACGTCGTCGCATGAATTCAGCGCCTGAACCCAGAATTGTGACTTGATCCTGACATGCTAAGGTTCGTAGAAGCTTCCTCTGCACATTGTTCAACTAACAAATCGACCATCTGCTGGTAGTAACAATCGAGGTCAGTACTTACCAAATGTTATACATCTTCTTATATTTCTTCTTCTTTTCCTCCTTCCTTGTGCTTCTTCTTCTGCCACTTCTCTCTCTCTCTCTGGCAAGCATGCGCCAAAAAGGAATAATCTAAATCATCCACATCAAGTGGAATGTATCTAAATTCAAATAATTCTTTTTTAGTACAGAGATCATCTCAACTCTAAAACTTATGAATGACATTGCAGACAGTTTTTGTGTAGCTCCTTTAAAGTTTGGTTCATATTCTTCTTTGTGACACTCCGTTTGAAGAATCCTCTCTTGCCCTACAATCATCACGTGTATAGAACTAGAGTAGATTTTGGTTCCTACTTCTCTGTTTAAATAGTTTGCCTGTACGATTTATGTTTTTGTGTGAATAGGTGCAGGCTTCAATAAGGATGTGTTAAGTGTCAGGAAATGAATTTTGTTTGATGATTTGTTTGATATAATGATTTTTCTTGCTTTTACGTGTGATATGAACCTTTGAGTCTGTTGAGTGTTTCTTGTCTTCTGGATATACAAGAGGAGTAATTGAAGATAATCACCTCTTGCAAATCTGTTATCATATTTTTCTCCCGAAAGAAACAATAACAACAATGACAATAAAATAAAAATAAGTACTCCATGGTAGAGGCGGATCCAAGATTTAATTTAATGGGTTCAGCTTTTAAGATTTTTAATATTGTATTCATTGTACTGTTAAAATTATGGGTTCAAATCATATAAATTCATACTCCATGTCGAAAGTTGTGGGTTCAGTTAACCCCTAGCCAAAAGGTTACATTCATCCTTGCTCCATGGAATTATCTTGATATTTACGTGAAGACTTTGCAAGCATAAGCATAACAGAGAAGGAAGCAATGGATCCATAACATAGTTAAAGGTTGCATTTGTATCTTTCTAATCAAGTGTTTATTTTACCCACTGTAAATAATTGTGCCAAAAAGCGAACATCTTTCCGTCTTCAGAGACAAAATCATTTTCCTTTGGGATGCATTTGTATAAATTTGAATACTTCCTTTAGAGGAAATGAATGAATCAACGTTCAGAGAATCCTTGGATAATATATTTGTTTCATGATTTTCCTTATCTTGATAATCATCCTTCCCTATTAGAAGTGGTGTAGCATATTTTTTTCTTTAACCTGAGATGATGATAAAAACTAAATATTATTAAGAATAAAGTCTAACAACTAGAAAATGATTCCACTCCTGTACTAATAAGAACAGAAGCAATGGTATTAAATTTTTTGTTTGGCAAGTGTTTGGTTATTGATACATGGTATGATGTGGTGATGTTGCTTCTTCATTTTTCATTCTTCTTCTTCTTTAATACTAGCGAATGTACTCGAATTTATATTTTTTTGAGAATATATCTGAAGTTATAATCGCCCACATTCCATCAAAATGTGTGATTTTAGATTTATGGGATTGTGAGCTTCTCATATTTGTTTACACTTTTAATTGGAGCTTCTATTTAAGAAATCTCCATTCCAAAAGTGTCGGCATATCAATATTTATAAATGAGGTACACAACTTATTCAGGTGGGCTGCAAGAGGAGTGATGGGATGAAATTGATTTGCTTTGCAACACTTTGTTGTTACGAGAATATGTAGGAGAAAAACTGGTTCTAGCTAGAACTTATGTTACTAAATTATAAGTATTTGTATAATTGATGAGTACTTAGATTTGAGAGCTAATAAAGAAGGAAAATGTGAACTGTTGTGTTGTATCAACTGTGTTATATTTATGAGAAACGAAAATATTCTTTTCATGCCCCTTCAAATGACTCTTCATAAGTAATATATTGTATCATTTCTACCCATAGATATTTTGGAATTTCAACAGTTGTCTGCTCTTGTTGGAAGACATGGAATTACAAATCTTAGTTGGAAGACATGGAATTTCAGCAGTTCTGAAATGCTTATAAGCGTTTACATGTTTTTGGGTTTCATGATTTTGGGGTTAATATTTGAGATTATGACCCCTCATGTGGCATTGTCTTCTATTTTAATCTTTTTGGACTTCTTGCAAGTTGCATCATCATTTGGGTACCTATACTAGGTGTCAGTGGAATTAGTGTGATTCTTGTTGTTGTTGTTGTTTGGTAGGTGTTTGGTTGGACTGTTGTAGTTTACTAGTTTTTGATATTTTTTAGATTATGTTGAATTATATCAAATCCAATTTTTTGTTTTGAAACAAGTAGTTCTGTTGAAGAGTAATGGCTTTATTTATCCTCTTTTGTAGGTGGAGTAGATCAGGAAATGAAAAAATGACGATGGAAGTGAAGAACTAAACCTTACTTGAGATGAATTTTGAATTTCTATAGATTAATGTTCTATAGGAATCTTTTGTTATCAACATTATTTTTGAAACTTACTCTCTTGGGATGTATTAAACTTATGTATACATATATATACATATATATATATATATATATATATATATATATATGTATATATATATTTATTTATAACAGGTGCTATATTTTTTGTTTTAACTTAACTGTTGCAATAAGCCTACCAGAACCGTTGCAATAGGGAGCAAAACGTCGTTCCATTATACAATACAAACTGTTGAAATAGGTCCTATAAATCGTTCCAAAATGATCTATAAATCGTTCCAAGACAAATAAAACTGTTACGATAGCTTAAAGAAACCGTTGTTATATCCATTCATAAATGTAACAATAGCTTACGTAAGTGTTGCATTAAATAATATAGTAACGGTTAAGAACCGTTGCATACATACTATAGCAACGGTTTCAAACCGTTCCAACTGGAAAAAATAATCGTTCCAACAGAGAAAGGAAAAATCGTTGCGATAGCGATAGACGTATTTATAACCACAGTAACGCAAACTGTTGCAAGAACCATTCCCATAGACCTACTGCCACAAGGGCTAATGGAATGGTTTGTAAACCGTTCCAATATCTCTATGGCAACGGTAGTCTGTTGGAACGGTTTTCCATGCGTTACAGTAGGCCAATTTTTCAGTAGTGAATATACCCGCATTTAAATGAAGCGGCTAAAATCTAACAACTTTTAAATGGTGGCTAAAGGCTAATAACAGGGGTAAAGAGTGTCTAATTACAAATATTATACTACTATTATAGAAACGGCTAAAAGAGGAGCTTGGGGTAGTAAGGATATTTTGGGAATTTAAATTATTTTAGCTTTATGCTCAAAAGAGGCAACTTCGGCATTTAGCTAAAGAAATATTGCTTAGCTCATGCTTAAGATGTTGTACATGCAACAGTAGTTGTAGTATTCTGTGAGTTGACGTAAATACTGCTCCTAGGAGAGATGGTTTATCTTTTTAAAATGTGGGCTCCACCAAAACTTTCAAACATGTGTCAGTTGATGTGCTTTCTCTTTTTGAAACGTGGGCTTATTCACAGCTTTTGTAAGGGTATCATGATTCATGACCATATGACGAGAACTTAAATTTATCCTCCTCATAAGATAAGTCCTTGTCCAACTGGACAGTGCTGAAATCTAATACGTGGGCTGGATCGCCGTGATACCTCCGAAGCATGGACACATGAAAAACTGGATGTACGGCTGATAAGCTAGGAGGCAATGCAAGTCTATAAGCCACCTCTCCCACTCGATCAATAATCTCAAACGGACCAATGAACCTAGGGCTAAGCTTTCCCTTCTTCCCAAATCTCATCACGCCCTTCATAGGCGACACTCGGAGCAATACTCGCTCACCAACATAANTCAAACCATCCAACCGGAGATCGACACCGCCTACCATATAAAGCCTCATAAGGAGCAATCTGGATACTCGACTGGTAGTTGTTGTTGTAGGCAAACTCTGCTAAAGGCAAGAACTGATCCCATGATCCTCCAAAGTCAATAACACAAGCTCGGAGCATATCCTCCAATATCTGAATAGTCTGCTCGGACTTTCCATCCGTCTGAGGATGAAATGTTGTACTCAACTCAGTCTGGGTGTCTAACTCTCGCTGAACTGCCCTCCAGAAACGCGAGGTAAACTGCGCGCCCCGGTCCGAAAAGATAGATACTGGCACACCATGAAGGCGAACAATCTCCCGGATATAGATCTCAGCTAACCTCTCGGGTGAATAGGATATTGCCACAGGAATGAAATGTGCTGACTTGGTCAGCCTATCAACAATGACCCAAACTGCATCGAACTTCTTCCGGGTCAACGGAAGTCCGGTAACAAAGTCCATAGTGATCCTCTACAACTTCCACTCGGGAAGCTCAATCCTCTAAAATAAACCACCAGGCCTCTGATGCTCATACTTAACTTGTTGACTATTCAAGCACCGCGCCACATGTGCCATAATATCCTTCTTCATTTTACGCCACCAATAATGCTGCCTCAAATCCTGATACATCTTTGCGGCGCCCGGATGTATAGAGTACCGGGAACTATGGGCCTCCTCTAAAATCAACTCTCGAATCCCATCAACATTGGGCACACAAACTCGCCCCTGCAATCTCAAAACACCATCATCATCTAAGGTCACCTGCTTGGCGCCTCCGTGCTGCACCGTGTCTCTAAGGACACACAAATGGGGATCATCAAATTGCCGATCACGGATACGCTCCAATAATGAAGAACGAGCAACCGTACAAGCCAATACTCGACTAGGATAAAAAATATCCAACCTCACAAATTGATTGGCCAAAGCCTGAACATCCAAAGCAAGCGGCCTCTGACTGACCGGAATAAAAACAAGACTGCCCATACTAGCTGACTTCTTCCTCAAAGCATCGGCCACCACATTGGCCTTCCCCGGGTGATATAAGATGGTAATATCATAATCCTTCAACAACTCCAACCACCTCCTCAGCCTCAAATTCAACTCCTTCTGCTTGAACAAGTACTGAAGAATTTTATGATCCGTGAACACCTCACACGCCACGCCATACAGATAGTGCCTCCAAATCTTCAATGCGTGAACAGTGGATGCCAACTCCAAATCATGCACTGGATAGTTCTTCTCATGAATCTTCAACTGCCTCGAAGCATAAGCAATGACCTTGCCATCATGCATCAACACTGCACCAAACCCAATACGGGAAGCATCGCAATAGACTGTGTAAGGCCCTGAATCTGTGGGCAAAACCAATATCGGTGCCGTAGTCAGAGCTATCTTGAGCCTCTGAAATCTCGCCTCACACTCGTCCGACCTTCTGAACTGGGCACCCTTCTGGGTCAACCTGGTCATCGGGGCTGCAATAGATGAGAACCCCTCCATGAACCGACGATAGTATCTTGCCAATCCCAAGAAACTCTGAATCTCTGTAGCTGATGCTGGTCTAGGCCAGTTCTTGACCGCCTCAGTCTTCTTTGAGTCAACCTGAATACCCTCTGCTGATACGACATGACCCAGGAATGCAACTGAACTCAACCAGAATTCACACTTCAAAAATTTTGCATATAGCTGACTGTCCTTCAGAGTCTGAAGAACCACTCTGAGATGCTGCTCGTGCTAATCCTGGCTGCGGAAGTATATCAATATATCATAAATGAAGACTATCACGAATGAGTCTAAATAAGGCCTGAACACTCGGTTCATCAAGTCCATAAAATCTGCTGGGGCATTTGTCAACCCAAACGACATGACAAAAAACTCGTAATGCCCGTATCGAGTGCGGAAAGCTGTCTTAAGGACATCGGATGCCCTAATCCTCAACTGATGGTAGTCGGATCTCAAGTCTATCTTTGAAAATACCTTGGCACCCTGAAGCTGATCGAACAAATCATAAATCCTCGGTAGTGGATACTTATTCTTGATTGTAACCTTGTTAAATTGCCGGTAATCAATGCACATCCTCATCGAAAACCATCATTTTTCTTCACAAACAGTGGAGCACCCCAAGGAGAAATGCTGGGCCTAATGAAACCCTTCCCAAGCAAATCCTACAACTGTTCCTTCAATTCTTTCAACTCTGGCGGGGCCATGCGATACTGCAGAATAGAAATGGGCTGGGTGCCCGGAGTCAGATCAATGTAGAAATTAATGTCCCTGTCGGGTGGCATCCCCGGCAAGTCTGAAGGGAAGACCTCAGGAAACTCACGAACCACGGGTACCGAATCAATAGAGGGAACCTCAGCACTGGAATCGCGCACATAAGACAAATAAGCCAAACACCCCTTCTCGACCATACGCCGAGCCTTCACGTACGAAATAACACTGCGGGTAGAATGACCAGGAGTCCCTCTCCACTCCAAACGGCGCAAATACGATAAGGCTAAGGTCACCGTCTTGGCATGTTAATCCAAGATAGCATAATATGGGGATAACCAGTCCATCCCCAATATAACATCAAAGTCAACTATACCTAAAAGAAACAAATCAACACGGGTCTCAAGACCCCCAATCACCACAACACAAGAACGATTGACTCGATCGACCATGATAGAATCACCCACCGGTGTAGATACATAAACAGGAATACTCAGTGGATCACTAGGCATGACCAGGTACGGTGCAAAATAAGAGGACACGTACGAATACATAGACCCTGAATCAAATAGCACTGAAGCATATCTGTCACAGACCCGAATAGTACCTGTAATGAGTGCATCTAAAGACTCAGCCTCTGGCCTGGCTAGAAGAGCATAACATTGGGGCTGGGCCCCACCACCCTGAACCACATCCCTGGGACGGCCGGCCGCTGGCTGGCCTCCACCTCTGGCGGTCTGAGCTCTACCTCTATGACCTCTACCTCCACCTCTAGCACCTCTACCCCCACCTCTAGCTGGCTGGGCAGGCTGTGGAACACCTGGTTCCTGTACTATAGCACGAGAACCCTGATGCTGTGAACTACCTGGTGCTCGAGGGAAAAATCTGGTAAGGTGACCCGGATTGCCACAAGTGTAAAAGGACCTCGACTGCTGAGGGAACTGAGTCTGACCTTGTCGACCTGAATGACCACCTCAGAAACTCTAATGCGACGGTGCATTGATGGGAGCTGGTGGCGTACTGTAAGGCTGCTGATCAGAATAGTGCGTCTGATAACCATGACCACCTGAAGTACCTTGGGAAACCTGGAGAGCTGACTGGAAGGGTCTGGGAGGATGACCTCTGCCTGAAGAATCCCTGCCCCCAGATGAGGCTCCACTGAAATGATCGAAATAACGGGGCCTCTTGTCAGCCCCCTGACCACCACCCTGTGACATAATCATCTTAATCCTCCTGGCCACATTGGCCGCATCCTGGAATGATATATCGGTACCTGACTCTCTAGCCATCCGAAGTCTGATAGGCCGGGCCAATCCCTCAATAAATCTATGAACCCTCTCCCGATCAGTGGGAAGTAACATAAGAGCATGTCAGGCTAGAGTGATGAACCTGGTCTCGTACTGAGTGACTGACATAGATCCCTGCTGGAGACGCTCAAACTGCCTCCGAAGGTCCTCTCTCTGAGCAATGGGAAGGAACTTCCCCAAAAATACCTCTGAGAACTGAGTCCAAGTCAAAGGTGCAGACCCGGCTAGTCTGGCTAAGCAATAGTCTCTCCACTAACTCTTGGCTGCGCCAGATAACCAAAAAGTAGTGAAGTCAACTCCATTGGACTCCACTATGCCCATGTTCCGAAGAACCTCATAGCAGTTGTCCAAATAATCCTGGGGGTCCTCTGATGGTGAACCAGTAAAAGTAGCAGTGAATAACTTAGTGACCTGTCCAGTCTCCACAAAGCATCTACTGACATAGCTGCTCCCTCTGCTACCGGTGCTGCAATACCTGTCTGAGCTACTCCGGCTGGCTGAGGTGCCCGAGTCTGAAACTGTGGAGCTAGCTGCTCTGGCGTGCGAGTAGCAGAAGTCTGAGCACCTCCTCCAGCCTGAGAGACGGCTGGTGTAGTAGGAAGAAGACCCGCATGTGCTACACTCTCCATGAGTCCGACTAGACGGACAAGAGCGTCCTGAAGCACTGGGGTAGCTATGAACCCCTCTGGGACCTGAGCTGGTCCAACTGGGACTACCGGAACTGGGACCTCCTCGTTAGACTCGACCTGAGGGTCCTCCACTGGGGCTGCTGCCCTAGGCTGAGCCCGGCCCCGGCCTTGGCCTCTAGCACGAGCTCGTCCTCGACCTCGTCCCCTCGTAGGAGCTGTAGTAGGAGTGTCGGGCTCCTGAGCGGAGCCAAGGGAAGCCTGCGTCCTCGCCATCTGCGAGAGAATAGAATAGAAACTTAATCAGTACTCAGAATTCATATCGCACGACAGAGATGAAAAGAAATATGGAGTCATCCTAACTTTGCAGCCTCCGGGGATAAATACAGACGTCTTCGTACCGATCCCTCAGACTCTACCAAGTTGTCTGTGAGTTGTGAGACTTAAGCAACCTAGTGCTCTGATACCAACTTGTCACGCACCGAAATCCCACCATCGGGCCGTGATGGCGTCTAACGTTGAACTCGCTAGACAAGCCAACGTGTACAGTTAAACTAGCATGGAAACCTCGATTTAACAGAATAAGCTAAAAACCGTTCACAACTTAACATCGGAGATAAATAAATATAGTTTTCAAAACTAAGTAAAGACAACATAATACATCGACGCATAATTTTCCAAAACCTGGAGTCACAAACTCACGAACTGTCTATAAGAGTGCTAAATACAAAGTCTGAAAGGAAATACATGACTGTCTCTGAAACTAGAGGAAAA
>ML328297.1:0-37547 GCA_005239505.1 Nicotiana paniculata | reverse complement strand
TTGAGCCAATGCTCCAAAGGATTCAACTATCTCATATATCTTCACCATTCGTGTTATAATTTGAGCCAATGCTCCTCGAATTTTAAAGATCGCAATTCCCTTCACATGCTCTTTAGAACATATAGAAATCATCAATTAAGCATGGAAGTTACAACAAAATCAAAATATTCGCAATAATAAGACTCACGGTCATGCTAGACACCAATGTATAGATACTCGTCACCATGCCTATACGTCGCACTCTACAATTAGCAAGTAGAAAATAAGACTTAACTCCTATTCCCTCAAGCTAAGGTTAGACCAAACACTTACCTCGGGTCCAAAGCAATCAACCCTCTAACACCGCCTTTCCTTTAGAATTCAACTCTGGAATGCTATTATCTAGGCATAATCAACTCAAGTATATCAATAAGGATTCAATAATTCAATTACATAGCCTAATTACCCATTTCCATGCATTCTTCCAAAATAACAAAATTAGACCCCGGGCCCGCTTGTTCCAAACACGAGGCTCGGACCAAAACCACGTCACCCATTCACCCATGAGCCCGAATATATAATTTGTTTTCAAGTTCGACCCCAAAACGAGGTCTAAATCAAGAAAATTTAAAAGAGCCTAACTCTAACCAAATTCCCAATTTTCTACTCTAATTTGCATGTTTTAGGCTTAGGAATTCATTAGATATAGATGAAAAATGAAGGAAATGAGTTAAAATTTACTAACCCAAGAAGTTTTGGTGAAGGATGGCTTTAATGGATGCCTAAGGACCTTGGAGAAGATGAATTTCGTGAAAACTTATGAAAAATCCCGAAGATACTGTTCTGGAAATATTTATATACCACTGGGCAAAATTGCCCTTCGCGTTCGCGGAAGAGAGGTCACGTTCGCGAAGGGTAGACTAAACAGACCATCGCGTTCGCGAAAGTGTGAATGCGAACGCGAAGAGTAAAGAGGCTGGGGTCCAGAAATTGGTATACGCGAACGCGTGGGACATCACGCGAACGCGATGTAGAAGACCTGCAAAGCTACGCGAATGCGGTCAAGTGTACGTGACTCCGAAGAGGAAAAGAGGGCTAAGCCCTCAGGGTCAAATAACACTACGCGTTCGAAATGGAATGGATGCAAACGCGATGAAAGGAGTAGCTTAAAGCTTTGCGAACATGGAAGAGGCGTCGCGAACGCGAAGAACAAATGGACCTGCAATTGCTGAAGCCAAAAACCAGCAATCTTCCTAAGTTCAAAATCACTCCGAGACACCTCCGAAACACTCCCGAGCCCTCGGGGCTCCTAACAAATCACATGCACTAACTCAACAACATCCTACAAACTTAATTGTGTGATCAAATCGCCAATATAACATCAAAAATAACGAATCAAACCTCAAAATCACTAGTTTTTCTTCAAACCTCATAAACTTTGAAATTTAGAGTTTTAAGTCCAAAACACGTCAAACGACGTCCAATTTCAACCAAACTTCACAGAAATATCTTAAACCATATATAAGACTTGTACCGGGCGCCGGAACCAAAATACAGGCCTGATACCAACACATTCTAACCAATTTCCATTTCACTTTTTTTTATAAATTTCAAAAAAATAATTTCACTCAAAAATTCATTTCTCGGGCTTGGGACCTCGGAATTTGATTCCGGGCATACGCCCAAGTCCCATATTTTCCTACGGACCCTCCAGAACTGTCAAATCGCGGGTCCAGGTCCATTTACCCAAAATGTTGACCGGAGTCAAATTTACTCATTTTAATATCAAATTTTAGCATTTTTCACAGAATTTCATATATAAGCTGTCTGACTATGCGCCCGGACTGCGCGTGTAAATCGAGGCAACTACAGATGAGGTTTTCAAGGTCTCTAAAGTATGGGATGGGTAATAAAATAGGTGATGACCCTTTGGGTCGTCATATATCGAACATCAATGTGATTCGTCCTTGCATGATAAACATGGTTCTTTGCTAATTGGATAGCACTTTGACTATCACAAAATAGTGTGATGCTTTATTGACCAATTCCAAGCTCTCTAAGTAACCCTTGAAGCCAAATTGCCTCTTTTACCGCCTTTGTAATTGCCATGTACTCTTCCTCAGTAGTAGACAAAGTAACTGTTGACTGCAAAGTAGACTTCCAACCAACTAGTGCATTTGCAAAAGAGAAAACGTAACCAGTAGTTGATCTATGCTTGTCCAAATCACCCGCATAATCCGAGTCACAATATCCAACCAGATACTGACTATATTCCTACTCAAAAATCAATCAAACATCTAATGTATTACGAATATACCGTAGAATCTATTTGACAGCTTGTCAATACTCCTACCTAGATCATACATATACCTGCTTACAACTCCGATAGCATGTGAAATACCAAATCCTGTGCAAGCCATTGCATACATCAAGCTACCAACTACATTCGCATATGGCACTCTTGACAAATACTCTCGTTCAGCTTCATTCTTCAACGACATAGCAACACTAAGGTTAAAGTGAGGAGCAAGCGGAGTGCTAACTGACTTCGTGTTGTCATTCATGCCAAATCGATCGATTACTCTCTTCAAGTATTCTTTCTGAGATAAATAGAGTTTCTTTCAATGTCTATCTCTTTTTATCTCCATGCTAAGAATTTTCTTCGCCTCACCCAAATTCTTCATCTCAAACTCCTTTCTTAGTTGAATCTTCAACTTCTCAATTTCCTCTTGATTTTTGGAAGTTATTAAGATCAACGCATAGGAGAAGATATATGAATGATCCGTCTTCAAGCTTGTGCAAATACACACAATGATCGTATTTGCTTCTTCTATACTTTTGTTGCAACATAAACTTGTCAAATTGTTTGTACCATTGTCTAGAAAATTGTTTCAATTCGTACAATGATTTTTCAAGTTTTCACGCCATATTTTCCTTCCCAACAACTTTCAATATTTATGGCTGAGTCATATAGATTTCCTCTCCCAAGTCTCCATGTAAAAATGTAGTTTTTACATCTAACTGAATTAGTTCCAAATTCAACTGTGCTACCAAAGCTAACAAAACTCTAATGGAGGATTGTTTCACGACTGGAGAAAACACCTCATTATAATCAACTCCTTCCTTTTGAGAATATGCTTTGACCACCAATCTTGGTTTGTAGCGAACATCTTCTTGGTTAGGAAATCCTTCTTTCTTTGCAAATACACATTCACACTCAATTACTTTCTTTTCCTTTGGGAGATTGGCCAATTTCCATTTACGATTTTGATGAAGGGACTACATTTCTTCGTTCATGGAAATCCTTCACTTATCTTCTTCTAAACATTGGACTGTGTCTTTATAAGTGGTAGGAACACCATCAGCTACAATTGAGGTTGCACAAGCCAGTGTCTCTATGAGACGAACATGTTTCTTTATTGTTCTTTTTGACTTGCTGGTTGCTATTGATTCAAGTTGTTGTTGAGGTTCCTGAAAATGGAACCTCCCTCTCTATTGGCTCTACTTCCAGAAGAAAATCTTCTGTTGTTTCCTCCATTTTTCCCTGTGTTGGGAAAATTAATTTTCACTCAAACTCCACCTTCTTTGTAGCACCATCAGTTTGTTTGGCATCTTTAACTTTCACCTAACCTGCTATGGCAGATTCATCAAAGGTAACATCTCTGCTAAATATATTTTTTTTCGTCTCTGGACACCATAAGTGGTATCTTTTGACTCCAAACTTAATCCTCATAAATATAGCTTTCATTGTTCTGGGATCCAATTTTGATTGTTTACATGAAAGTATGCAATTAAGACAAATACATGCAAAAAATTATAATCTTTAGAAGATTTTCCATTCCATTTTTCAAATGGTGTCTTGCCACCAATAGAGACAGTGGTAGACGATTAATGAGGTGGAATGCATATATTATTATTATAACGACCCGACCGATTGTTTTGAGCTCTAGCGTGTCGTTTAGCTGTTTGAAGTCATGAACAGCTCCATTTCAGGTATTATGACTTGTAGGTGTGGTCGGAATTGAACTTCGGGAAGTTCAGAGTCAAATTGGAAAGAAAATTCTCATTTCAGAAGCCTTAAGTTGGAGAAATTGACTAAGATTGGAATTTTGAGTAAACGACCTCCAAATTGGGATTTGAAGGTTCCTGCAGGTTCATATGATGATTTCGGACTTGGGAATATGTCCGGATCAGGCTTTGGATAACCCGGGAGCGTTTCGACGTGTATTGTGGAAGTCAGCATTTTGAAGAAAATTTCCTAAGTTTGGCTTGAAGCGCATTTCAGTGTTATTGATGTTCGTTTGGGATTCCGAGCTTAGGAATAGCTCCATATGGTGATTCTGGAGTTGGGAGCGTGATCGGAAGTGAATTCAGATGTCCGTAGGTTATTTTGAAGTCATGTGGCTAAATATAGGAATTTGAAGGTTTTTGAGAAATCAAGCCGTAAGTGGAAATTTGATATCGGGGTTGGAATGCGATTCCGAAAGTTGGAACATGTCCGTAATGTCCAATATGACTTGTGTGCAAAATTTGGGGTCAATTGGACGTTATTTGATAGGTTTCAGCATCAGAGGTGGAAGTTTGAAATCTCTAAGTTCATAAAGATTGAATTGAGTTGCGATCCATTGTTTTGATGTTAGTTGATGTGATTTGAGGACTCGAGAAGGTCCACATTATGTTTTGGAACAAATTGGTGTAATTGGACGGGGTCCCAGGGGCCTCGGGTGGATTCCAGGTGGTTAACGGATCAATATTTGAAGTTGAGAAAAGCTGAAGTTGTTGGTGTCTGGTCCGACCGCACCGGCGAGTCTTTGGCCGCAGGTGCGGCTTTGGCGCCGCAGGTGCGAGATTTGCTGGCTTGGCTGGGAGCGCAGGTGCGATGTAATTTCCGCACCTGCGAAGGCGCATATGCGGACAATGGGGCGCAGGTGCGAGTTTTGGATGGAGCTGAGCAAGCCGCAGATGCGGGAGTTTGGTCGCACCTGCGAAATCGCAGGTGCGAGATGAGGCTAGCCAGATTGTGTTTAAAACGGGATTTCTTGGTCATTTCTTCATTATTTCACTTGGCATGGGCGATTTTGAGGAGTTTCAAGAGGGGATTTCCATCAAGCATCACTAGGTAAGTAATTCCTTCATGTTCTTAAGTTAAATACAAGGTATATGCATGGAATTAGACATGGAAATTAGTAGAAAATTGGGATTTTGGAAGAAAGACCTAAAAATTTGTATTTTGGATTTCTACCACGAATTGAGCATGAATATTTGAGAAAATTATATATTTGAGCTAGTAAAGCTATGGGTAGAGTTTATCTTCGAGAAATTTCGGAATCCGGGAATGTGGGCCCGAGGGCATTTTGGTCAATTCACTGAGCGGAGTTGGGAAATTATATAATTTGAATTGTTGCAAATATTAGAGTATATTTTCATTGGTTTGTCGTTATTTGGATAGTTTTGGGGCGTTGTGCGTCCATTGGAGTCGTCGGAAGGGCTTGGAAGCCGGTTATGGAATTTCGGAGCGAGGTAAGTCTCCTTTCTAAACTTGTGAGGGGGAATTGTCCCCATAGGTGAACTAATTAAATATGTGCTACTAATTGTGGGAGTTACGTATGCACGAAGTGACGAGGGTCCGTGCGTAGCTACTATTATACTTATGTCCGGGTAGTCTAGGACCCACTAGCATGCCTTACGTGTTGTACATGTGATCCTGCCAATAATATTAGATTGATAATACTATTAAATTTGTAATTTATTTCCTAAGAAGGCTAGAGTATACCTTTCTTAATCATTTAAAAAAAAGGGAAAAGAAGAAGGAGAATTGACTCCTCCATGGATAATTTTATTCCTGATTAGGTTATATTATTGAATATTATTAAACTTGACAAATGAATTTCGAGAAAAGATTTAAATACTATTTTGTGACTTTTAAAAGAGAAATTTTTTATTTACTTGAGTATTTGTTTTTCCGATGTAGTCGGGGTGGACTGTTCATTGTGCATGACTGCATGTGACCGCTTCGCAATTTACATTTCGCGAGCGGAGTGTATTTCCCCCACTCTCATGGGAGTGGGTCGTACGCCACGACGAGATTGAAAGATATATTATGGTTCGGTTCGTTCGACCCTCGGCAGTGCACAAATATGATTATTATGATGGCTCAGGCCGGTTGTCCTTATCCCGTATGCGCATGCTAAATTGTTAATGATTTCATGGATTTTTTATTTAAGATTTTTGGGGAAAAATGAAGAAGTAACTGTTTATTTAAGATATTTGGGGGGAAATGAAGTAGTAATTGTTTATTTACTTTCAGTATTCATTGAGTTACAGTTATACTATTTTTATCATCCTCGTATGCCTATTATTGATATCATATCTTGTTAAATTATTTTGTTGGACCTTAGTGAGTGTCAAGTCGACCTCTCGTCACTACCTCTCTGAGGTTAGGCGGGATACTTACTGAGTACACGTTGTTTTCGTACTCATGCTACACTTGCTGTGCATTTTGCTGTACAAGTACCTTCATAGCAATATGACTGACTTGGAGACTTAGACGAGTTGCATCACCTGGAGACGACCCGCAGTCGGCAGAGTCTGCCTCTATGTATTGTCTTTTCATTTTATTCCTTGTCTAGTTTGTATTTCGGAGAAGCTTAGTAGTATTTGTAAAATTCTTAGAAACTGCTCATGTACTTGTGTCACCGGGTTCTGGGATGTGTTTGGGATGTATTTTATAAAAATGGAGTATTAAACTGTCGTATTTACGTAGCAGATTTTATTCAGTTATTATGTAATAAAGTGAAAGGTAACTATTTCAAAATGCTAAAACAGGAAATTTAACTTAACTATTTAATGATTGGCTTGCCTATCAATGGTGTCCGGCGCCATCACGACCTTATGAATTTTGGGTCGTGACAATTGCCTCAACCCAAAATTCATTGCCCAAGCCACCATTGGACAACATATACTGAACCTTCTCCAGCAAAGTCTGGTTCATACGTTCTGCCACTGCATTCTGTTGTGGTGTATTGCTGACGGTGAAATGTCTCAAAATGACATCATCTTCACAAATCTTATTATAAAGATCATTTTTGTATTTTCTACCATTGTTTGTACGAAGACAATTTATATTTCTGCCTGTTTTAGTCTCTATCATCGCCTTCCATTTGAGAAAAAATTCCAACACCTCATCTTTGATTTTCATAGTATACACCCACACTCTCAGGGAAAAGTCATCAATAAAGGTAACAAAATAGTTTTTCCCACCTAATGAAGGTATTTTGGAAGCACCCCAAACATCAGAGTGAAAATAATCCAAAATACCTTTAGTATCATGGATAGTTGTTCCAAATTTAACCCTTGTCTGTTTCCCCTTGACACAATGCTCACAAAATTCCAAATTGCAAGTCTTTACTCTTTTTAACAATCCTTAATCTGATAAAATTTTCAAGGATTTTCCTCTTGCATGTCCCAAGTGCATGTGTCATAGCTTGGTTGCTTCTGCCTCCTTGTCATCACTGTTGTTGTCCCAATAACTGTACTATTGTGATAGTGGTACATGTTATTTCGCTGAATTCCCTTCATTACCACTAGTGCACCAGATCATATTCTCATTATCCCATTTTCTTCAAAGACTTTGAACCCCTTTGACTCTAGGGCTCCTACATAAATGAGATTTGTCTTCAATTCCGGTACGTATCAAACATTTGTTAATGTTCTGATCAATCCATCATGGTTTCTTAAAAGGATTGAACCAATACCATATGAGGTGAGAGGATTGTTATTTGCGGTGTGAATAACTCCACATTCTCCTTCTTGAAAATCAACGAACCAGTCCCGGTTGGGACACATATGATAACTACAAGCTGAATCCATCAACCATATGTCACATGGTTTGAATGGCTCAGTTGTAACTAGTGAGAAATCAGAGTCTTCACAATCAACTACATTTGAATCCATGACATCCTTCCCATTGTTAGGTTTGACCTTGTTTTTCAACTTTGAACAGTCTTTCTTCTAGTGCCCTTTTTCTCGGCAAAAGAAGCATTCATCTTTGCTGGGTTTGGATCTTGACTTGGATCTTCCTTTCTCCGTTCTCATGTGATTTTGAGAACGACCTCTCATGACCAGTGCTTCTCCTTCTGCACTCTTTTGATTTTATCTCTTTCTTTACTCATAGTTGTATAATGCAGAACAAACTTTATTGAGAGATACCTCATCATTCCCATGAAGTAGAGTTGTTTCGAGGTTATCGTACTTATCGGGAAGTGAACTTAATAGCATTAAGGCCATATCTCCATCACTAAAAGTCACGTCCATATTCTTCAAATCTGTCGCCAACTTATTAAAGCTGGTGATATGATCATTCATTGTAGTACCGGGAATATATGTGAAGCATAACAGTCTTTTTTACACGTAAATTTTATTTTGACTGTTTTTCTTCAAGAATTTATTGTGATGGCCCAAAAGGTCATCCCGTGTATTTCTAGCTATTTCTATGATCCGAGGTCATGAAAACCTCCTTATATCTCACCTCGATTTTCATGCGCAGCCCGGGCGTGTAGCCGGAAACCGTTATGTGAAA
The DNA here is from genome assembly GCA_005239505.1 of Nicotiana paniculata. NCBI lineage: Eukaryota > Viridiplantae > Streptophyta > Magnoliopsida > Solanales > Solanaceae > Nicotiana > Nicotiana paniculata. The sequence goes on along the minus strand of ML328297.1, from coordinate 28,990 downwards.
AATTGATAAAAAGGATATTTTTTGTGTTGAAATTTGAATAAAGTTGAGTTTGGTCAACATTTTTGGTAAACAGACTCGGATCCGTGATTTGACGGTCCCGGAGGGTCCGTAAAAAATATGGGACTTGGGCGTATGCCCGGAATCGAATTCCGAGGTCCCAAGTCCGAGAAATGAATTTTTTTTTAAAATTATTTTCTGAAAAATATAAAGGTTTTTGAAAATGAAATTTGATGTGAAACCTGTGGTATCGGGCTCGTATCTTGGTTCCGGAGCTCGGTACAGGTTCAATATGACTTATATGTGTTATCTGTGAAATTTGGTAAGAAACGGACTTAGTTTGACGTGATTCAGATCAAATACGCAAAATCTGAAGTTTAAGAAGTTTTGAGAAATTTTATGGATTTTGAGGTTTAATCAGATGTTTATGATGTTATTTTGGTGTTATGATTACTCGAATAAGTCCGTAGGATATTTTTGATGTTGTGTGTATATTTGGTTTTGAGCCCCAAGGGCTCGGGTGAGTTTCGGATGGGGGTCGGAGTGCAAAACATAGAAAAATCTGGTGTTTTAGCCTTTTGCTGGTGTCGAGTATTATGCAATCGCATAGAGCTCTTCGCGATCGCATAGTACAGTGTTGAGAGGGGGGGGGGGATTCTGTTACACTATGTGATCGCATAGCAAGTTCCGCAATCGCATAGAGTAGTAGGCAGGCTGGGGAATGGGGTAGGTAGTCTTATGCGATCGCATTGTTCAATTTGCGATCACGGAGCGTGAAGTCCAGTCAACTCTGCGATCGCATACCTTTCCTCGCGATCGCGTAGCTTAGAAGCCAGCCCACTATGCGATCGCATTACTTACTTCACGGTAGCATAGACCAAAAATCCGCCCAGTGATTTTAAGTTCAAAATAGAATACTCACAGGGGATTTCCTCCATTTTTCATGAACTTCATCTTCTCCACACCTCTTAGGCGATTTTTGAAGAACTTCTTCACCATAACCTCTTAGGTAAGTGATTCTAACATTGTTTTCTTTCATTTTTCATCAACATCTAATAGATTCTAGGCCTAAAAACATGAAATCGAAGGTAGAAATTGGGATTTTGGGTAGAGTTAGGGCTTTTTGAATATTTCAAAATTTAACCTTGTTTTGGGGTCGGATTTCAAAACAAATTATATATTCGGGCTCGTGGGTGAATGGGTAATCGGGTTTTGGTCCGAACCTCGTGTTTTGACCAAGCGGGCCCGGGGTCGATTTTTGGAAATTTTGGAAGAATATTGGAAAATCTATAATTAGACATTGAAATTGAATTGTTTAGCATTTATTGATGTTATTGAGTCGATTATGCATAGATACGATTGATTTGGAGTCGGGTTCGAAAGGAAAAGCAGTGCTAGAGGCTTGATTTGGATTCTTGGAGTCGAGGTAAGTGTTTGGTCTAACCTTAGCTTGAGGGAATAGGTGTTGATTCATATGTGTTATGTGTTATTATCATGTTCAATGTATAGGTGAGGTGACAAGTACCTATACATTGTTGTCAAGCATGCCCGTGAGTCATTTCTTATGGTATATGTGTTTTACTTCGATATCCACTGTGTTATGAAGTAGATTTCATTTTGGAAAGGAAATACTTGGTTGTGAACATTGTTGATTAGTTGCTCGGTTGAGGATTATTTGGTTATGATGTAAATTCAGTGAGATTGGTTATAGTTGTGTCCCTTGCCGGGACGGTGATATTTCTGTTATTGTCCTTGCCGGGATGTTGTGATTTATGGTTTGTATTGTGGTTCTTCCTTGCCAAATTATTGTTCTGGATATTGTTTGGGTGAGGAAGAGTGTAAAGCACGAAGGGTGATGCCGTGTATTTATTTATTGCATTGTGAGGATGAGAGTGTAAAGCACGAAGGCTGATGTCGTGCCATGATTTTATATTTAAAAGCACGAAGGTTAATGTCGTGTCGTTTCATTTATTCATTGCATTGTGAGGATGAGAGTAAAAGCACGAAGGGTGATTCCGTGTATTTATTTACTTGTTTTGGTGAGGATGAGAGTAAAAGCACGAAGTGTGATGTCGTGCACTTGTTTTGGTGAGGATTAGGGTAAAGCGTGATGCCGTGCACTTGTTTCTTCTATGTGATTACTTCCTGTTGCTATTGTTGATACTTAGACCGTTGCTTCGTTCTGAGATTCAGTACTTGTTTTCCCCTTGTCCCCAACATGTTCTCCCCCGTTTATACTTAACTGTTTATTTACTGTCGTCATTTTATTATATATTATTGAATTGCACAGGTGTTTATTGTTTGTCGTGTCCTAGCCTCGTCACTACTTCTCCGGGGTTAGGCTCGCCATTTACTCAGTACATGAGGTCGGTTGTACTGATGCTACACCTGCACTTCTTTATGTTGTGTATATTACGGTATCGGACCCGGTGGGCAGTGATCGACGGAGTATCCTTCAGTCCACATGCGACACTGAGGTAGTCCTGCAGGCGTCCGCAGGCCTTGGCGTCACCTCCTATCCCTTTCCATTTCTTTCTTTTCTTGTATTTCCAAGACAGTTGCACATGTTTATTTCAGACCTTTATTTTTAGTAAATCTTAGACTGTCTGTGAAATTGTGATACTAGTTCTGGGGTTTATGTAAGTATTTTGTAATATTAAATATTTAAGTTGATGATTTCTTAGCTTCCGTACTGTTTATTCATTTTTGTTCATGTTCATTACTGTTCTCTTAAATGACAATAATAAGGAATTAGGTATTTTTAAATGAACGTTTGCTTGTCTAGCGGGTTCAACGTTAGACGCCATCACGATCCCGATGGTGGGAATTCGGGTCGTGACATTTATCCTCCAATGCATCCCACAATTTATTTGTAGAAGTTTCTTTTGTGTATGGATACTTTCGTTCTCTTGCGAGGTAAGATCGAATGGTACCACAAGCAACGCGGTTGATAATCTTCCGATCTTCTTCTCCGATATTGTCAGGTTTCTTTTTTTTCTATCTCAATATCTAGCCCTTGTTGAAAAAGAACATCAAAAACCTCAGCTTACCACATCCCAAAATGTCCTGACCCGTCAAAAATTTCAACTGCAAATTTCGCATTTGACATAAGTCTTGTCATAAACGAAGATGCCAACTACATATTACTGACACCCGATGTGGACTCTTCATTTTTATTATCTCCCATTTTTGCTACAGATACTATTTATTTACTGACAGTACAGAACACCAAAGTAATTCTTTTATGATGTGGAAGTTATGACTATGCTGCAACCACAGAGCATACTAAGATAGAATCTTGGCTCTGATACCAATTATTGTGGAAGTCGGATAAATAGAGTGTGATTAAATCACAATTACTATATCTAAAGATAGCTAACAAATAGTAATTAACGAGGTTTGACAAAATTTGATTTTTGCCTAGTCCTAGGACACAATCAACTCAAACTTTATTTCACTCCAAAAATACTAGTGAAATACTGCAAGAGAGAAAGAAGATTCAAATGCATTAGGAAAAAAGAAGGCAAGTGAGAGATATTTCCAAATGAACGAAGCCCTTATAGAAGGAAAATGCATGCAATGTAAATGCATGAAAAATGTATCTACCAATTTCTTCCTAAAAGGAGGTTTCAAATGTTCACACTAGTTCACATTAATCTTGTCAAATTTAACAGAATACTCCAATTTTGATGTTATATGAATTAAAATATGCATTCGGATATCGGAACGCCTAGTGTATTATAGATAGGTAGAACTTAGAAAAAAATAAAATAAAATAACAGTGCCTTTATTTTTTTTTATGGCAAAAAACGGTTCACTATTCCACTAGAGAGAGATAGAGAATCTGAATATGTATTGAAAGATTATACATCATCGTTTTTGATTTGGAACTTCGTAATGATTGAATCTAAGGTGTGTTTGGTACGAAGAAAAATGTTTTCCAATTTTTCCATGTTTGGTTGGTTTAAATATTTTGAAAAATATTTTCGTCCAATTGAAGGAAAATATTTTTCAAAACTCCTTATCAACCTTCCATGCCATATTCTCCACCCTCACCAAACCACCCCACACCCACACCACCTAACCCCACCCCACCTCTCTCCAAAAGGCTTTTTTCAAATTTTATTTTTTTCCGACACCATCCACCCCTACTACATCTCCTTGCAATTTTTTTTACTTCTTTTTTTGCATTTTTAAATTTGTATTTTTTCGTTTTTTTGCACCACCCACCCTCACTGTCCCCACCCTCCCTCCCCACCCCAATGGCCCCCACCCTGCACAAAAAAAGTCTTTTTGGGTTGGAACTTGAAGTGACATGCCACACGACGTCCACCTGAGCGAAATATGGGTGCGATGAAGGTGGCCACGGTAGAGGACCTAGCGGAGGAAAGGCATTTTGCATCACTTTTGTAAATCTAGGGATAGGCCAAAAGTATAACAGAGAATATACATTATCTTTTTCGCATAGTAATACTAGGGTAGTTTTGACCTTTTACTCTTGTTTTTATTTTTGGCTGTTGAATTTTTTGGGGGAAACTATAATAAAAGGTGGTCTCCCTAGTTACTCCCATCGCGTCACTCTGCAATCCATCCAAACCGCCGTCTTTTACCGGTCGCACGACGGCGTTCGCAGCCGGCGACTCTCTCCGCCGTCTTCAGCTCTTCCATTCCAAATTAACTGGGAAATGCAGCCCGTAAGTCCTCAAGTATTTCTAAAAGTCATTCAATACTCTTTTTTTTTTCATTTGTCCTCATTATTTACCCTTTTTCAGCTATTAATTGTCTCGGAGGAATCTCAATTTCTTCTTCGAATACTGAATGGGAGTTTTCAAACGCTAGACTTCATCAAAGACCGCGTTTTTCACGCTTTCGCCGATTTATTCTGCTCGAAAGCGAATTTGGATGTTATCGACATTAGGTATGAGTATTCCATTGCACACTTATGCATTTTATCAACTCATTTTCGTTTCCAAAAAATTGATAATATTTTTTATTGTATGTGTAGACAAGATAATGTAGTGCAAAGTGTGAGTCGGGAGGAGCAAGGATCCAAAGATTGGTTGTCTAAGGGGAACGATTCGGATCAGGAAGGGGATTCAAGAGTGGGATTCAGCGTGTTGGATGCGATGTTAAAGCATAGTCTGGATCGTCTGAAGAGTATGAGGTTTGTTCGAAACTTTGTCAGGAAGTTTTTTATTTTTTATTTAATTGTTGAATTAATAAGCTTGTTTTATAACTTTTTATTTAGAGACAGAAAAGAGTAATACATTTTTAGTGCCAATAAGGGCAAAAATATCATTTGTAGTGTTTTGATAATTGATGATTTCGAGTGGCATATGATTGGTTCTGTAATTGATGATATCAATCCCGTGGCTGTACACTGTTTCTTATTGAAGCTGAGCCTGGTTGGCTTCTTTTTCTTGTCCCTAATATTTGTAAAGGAAATTACGTGAATTTTGCAGGGAAAGAATATCCTCAGCTGAAGCAGGCATTAATAACTGCACCTTGGAAATAAATTTCAATAAAGATGCATACGTTATCAGAGCTATGTGTCTGGATGGTAAAATGGGGGCAGCTTTATCTCTTTGGTTCAACATGATACAGAATAGTATTGTTCCTGATGTTATCACACACAATTACCTCATCAATGGACTATGCAAAAACTGTGAATTGGAGAAGGCCGAGTGGATTGTTAGAGGTATGTTATATAGGGGTCCTTCTCCCACTTGTGCTACGTACAACTCCTTAATAAGGGGTTATTGCCTCATGAATGACGTCGATAAAGCTCTAAGCACGTTTTCTACCATGGCCAACCATGGGATTTTACCAAACAGAGTTACTTGTAACATCCTTGTTCATGCGCTTTGTAAGAAGGGTTTGTTGGAGGAGGCAAAAAAGCTTTTTCATAAATTACTAAGCAAAAATCATAACGGGGGGAGCTCAGATTTGATTACATCAACCATAATGATGGATGGTTGCTTTAAAAATGGAGATACTGATCAAGCTCTTGCTTTTTGGGAGAGGATGTTAAAAGAGGGTGTCCAAGTTGATAAAGTTTCTTACAATGTTGTTGTCCATGGATTCTGTTTGAGCCATGACGTGGGCACTGCATATAAGTATTGTTGTGAAATGCTAAAGCTTGGGTTCGTTCCAGATGTCTATTCTTACAACACTCTTGTTGGAGCACTTTGTAAAAAAGGAAAGACCAGTGATGCTTGTTATATCTACGATGTTATGACAAGAATGGGTGTCATCCCGGATCAAATTACATACAAAATGATAATTCAGGCCCTCTGTTTTAACAGGGAAATTGATAGAGCCAATTGTTTTCTTGATTACATGTTAGAGAATTCCATTATACCTGAACCACTTGTTTGGAATGTTATAATTGATGGTTATGGAAGATTTGGAGATATACAAAAGGCTTCATATATTAGAGACAAAATGGTAGCATTTGGTGTTCTACCAAACATATATACATACAATGCATTAATTTATGCACAGATAAAGTCAGGAAATATTTTAGCAGCTCATTCCTTGGAGAAGGAGATGCTTTTATGTGGTCTTACCGCTGATTCAGTTACTTACAATCTGTTGATTGGTGCTGCTTGTAGTCTTGGCCTGATTCACTCAGCACTTCAGCTACATGACGAAATGTTGAGTAAAGGTTGTCAGCCAGATGTAATTACTTACAGCGAACTACTTAAGATGTTTTGTCTACAAGGTATGATGAAAGAGGCGGACAAGCTCTTTGGGAAGTTACTGGCATCTGGTTTAGCTGTTGATCATGTTCCCTTTCTAATACTCATGAAAAGATACTGCAGACTGAGAGAATTTGATAAAGTCTTTGACCTTTACCAAAAGTGGTTAGTGACCATGCCTAGATGAGAATATCTCCCCAAGGGTTATTGTGAAGTAAAGGGCTACTCCATATGTATTTTTATACAAGAAGAGAAAGCTACTTCAGACTTTCGCACCTGGTTGGCTGGCAGATCTTAGGTCCAGAAGCATTGTCCTCGTAGCAGGAGTCATCTTTGTCACCGGAGGTATAGTTACCTCATCTGTCCCTCTTTCTGGCTTGTCTGATTGGGCAGTAAAGATTAAGCTAGTATGATTTATAAGATTTTATGTGATTACCGTCCCATAAAACATATTCTCGGTCATCTCAATCTAATGTCCTACTGTAAGAAGTGTGTCCAAAGCTGGGAAGAAAATTAATTTTCCCATGATTCTATACTATATTCAAAGAAGAAAATTAACTTCCCAAGAATCTATACTATATTTAAAGCTAGAAGCCCTTTATCAAAATGTCGTTTGCACTTTTTATCCTTTAAAAATATATTTCAAATGGGATAGAGTTGTAATTAATTTATATTTCTAGTATTTAGGACTTTAAGATCAACTAAAATTTTGATTATTTGATCTTTCCTTATTGAACTAGGTTAGTGGTCCTAATGTTTTGGGATTATTAATCTGACCCCAACTTAGGTTATCCAAACGTTATATATGTTAACATTGTGCCTCAAGGTAGTCTCTTTTTTATTTTTGTTAACCAAAAAGGTCTTCAAATCAACTAATTAGTTAAAATCCAATTTGATTCTTTTCCAATTCATCATATAAATGAGTTTCTTATATGAACAATGTAGTATAATTGCAATTCCTTACATGTTACAGTTACATATTCAAAACTTGGGATGACTTAATATTAAAAATTTGAATCAATAAAAAGTAAGTTAGTTCTAGTAATATTGAGAATAAATAATTAAGTTTTTGAATTAATTGATTAATTTAGAAGAACAGCCCAATTTAATTATTGTCAAGATTCTTCAAGTTGACAAATCTCTTAGGATACCTGAATTTATTTCCATTAGAATAATATTGGTGGTGAAACAAATAAGAAAAAAAAGCCAGAAATATAATAAGGATGAAACAATAGAAGACAAAATGTTTATAAATAAATTTTATTTAATTTCTTTTTCTTTTTCTTTTGCATTCATTCCAATAAATGACAATTCCTTTTTTTTTTGCCACATTAAGCTGTTTAGTCACTTTTAAATTTTACATCGTCACTTATCACTATTCTTCTAGGAGCTACAGGGACAACATCTTAATTCCCAAATCTTTAAAATACCAAAAAATTTAATTTTTTAAATTTGTGTTATTTGACAAATTTTTGAAGAATCGTGATATAGTTTTTTTGTGTTTTCCTTTTTCGTTTCAAGTATTATGTCATAGCAATAATATCAATTTTCATAAGATATTCGATCATAAGTCCTCAGAAATTATAATAAAACATCTAAGAACTTTTGTGGGGCAAGATTTCTTTCTTTTTAGAGTTTTCAAGACTTACACTTTTTTTTTAATTTTTATTTTATAACTCAAAGATTTTGTCTGATAATATCTATGATTTTTTTAAAACTATGTAGGCATTAATATGGGTACACACACAAAGCGCATACCCTAAGACTAGTGTGCCAAAAATGGGTCCAATGTTTGATTTGTATACTTGGCTTGAAGCATTGTTATAATGTAATGAATTAATGAATTTTGCTTATAATGTTGGTTTGAAAAGTATCACAGAACCGTCTATGTTTTATTTGTTCTGTGTTTTTTGCATCGTGAAACTTGTAAATTTCGTGTGCGCCTTATTTTGTAGAAATGTGTCAGATTGGGTTTATCCAGAAAAGGAAATGTTTTGGAGAGTATTTCTGAAAGACTTACTATTATTTCCTGAGACTGAATGTTCTTTGAAAACTAGCTCAGTTTTCTTTTAAATTTACACATTTCAATTGCCAAATATTTTTAAGAAATGAGCTTGCTTACATATTTCATCGCTCAAAAGAGAGAAGCACTGTTCAATCTGAAAGTGAGCTTTTCAAGCCTTGATACATTCCATCCCAAACTAAAAATAAGTGGAAGCAGCCTTTCCTCCAAGAAGTGCCTTAATATTTTTGCAGTATAAACAAAAAATTAGATGCAATATATCCAGTTTGAATATTATTAGCCACATCTATAGCCTCCACTTTTTTCCACCAGACTTGCCACCAGGTCCTCCGTTGTCCCATCCTTTGGTACATGAATTTTCCATTTCATGCTCAATGCCTTTTGCCGGACTTCAAGCAGCACTTTGCTCCTACCTCTTCCCTTTCATTTCCTACACCAGATGATTTTGTAGCTGCACAGCTTTTTCGTTTCTTCCAGAACTTTTAACCACCTCGTCAGGAACTCGAAGATACTTTATGGTATTGTCACGATTATAACATTCTGGCATTCTCCAAAATCCATTTCCATCATTTGATGTACAACCAAATTTCATGAAGATAGATATTCGTCCGAGTATCATAATCCACCAAATGCCCATCATAAGTCTCCCCACCTTTTAGCTCCACTAACATGGGATGCCCCTGTTAAATCTTGAGCAAAGAGAGTGGAATCATTTTAGATGCGTGAAAATCCTAATTCAGCTTTCTTGCTGATCTTTGTCCTTTCGTCCACTTTCCTGGAGCTCCTGAAAAACGTAGGTTACTTCAAAAGTAGGTTAGCACTGTGTTGAGAGAGTCGAGCTTCTGGTAAACTGAAACTTTTTCATTATGGCTGCTACAGCTCTTTGAGACTGAAATTGCTCTTCACTTCTGTATTTCTTAATTTGGATTATTGGAACAATTTGTAGGAGTATCCTCATTTGATTATTCAGGTTCCTTTGTGTTTGATCTCCATATAGCTCCTACAGCTAGAAAACATTACTATTTAATTTGTTCCTAGTTCTCATGTGAGAGAGCAGGAAGGAGTAGGATCTTTTTTCAGTGGAAAGTTGGAAATTACCTTAGTTAGACTCACTTTTGATTTGTTTTCCATGTTTGCTCCTGCAAAAGTCAGCATCCACCGCTTGTATTAGAGCTAACAGCCATCTCTCTTTTGTATCTTTTGCTCCTTATGCGTCTTCGTGATGCCTTTTTAATGATAACATCTTACTTCATCAGGAAAAAAAGGTCAACATCCACCGGTTACTTGACTGAGGTTTTCAATTCAAACTCTATTGGCAGCATATCTCACTTCTAATTTCCAGAAGAATATCCGTTATCTATCTCTTTTATTATCTTTTGGACCTTCATTGCTAACAAAGCATAATTTGCTCTATTTATTGCCTACTTTTCTGTATATGAAGCTAAAACCCTTGTTGCTATGCCGACACAATGCACAATAGGATGTCTGTAATTTTGGTATATATCTCATTTGAATAGCTTTTCACTGCATGTAAATCATTTCAGTCTTAACCAAAATGAGGTGTTGCTTGTCCATTCTTTTGTGCTCTATTGACAAAGAAAAACAGAGAAAGAAAAAAAGCTCATCAGCAACTGGATCCTGGCTTTCTGATCTAAGAAAAAAGAGAGAAAGGTAGGCTGTAGAATTACTAAGTTATAAATGCTTAGCAGGTGCCTTTTCTAGCGAACACAAGTGTGAAATGAGAACTAGAAAATGGGGATTCCCATACCATGTAGGGAAGAACAAAAGAGAAAGTTCTGATGTCCTAGAAGCTGCCTTAGTTGTGTCTGTTACACTCCTTGCTTTTGGGATTACGTATAAGAAACAAGAAAAATGATCCAAACCTCGGCAACTGCTCTTTATTTGTGATTACATATAGGCTTTCTGCATTTCCTTGCATTAATTTTCCTAGCTTCATCTTTTTTCTCCTGACAAATATGCTTTGCAACAAATTATGTTTCTGTGCAGGTGGAAGTGCATGCAGGGTGAAGCAGTAATTGCAGCATCTCATTCTGTCAAATTGTGCTGATGATTGGTCAGTCCTCTACTAAAGATAATAGATATGCAAAGAAGCTGCGGGGAAAGAAACTGCCAAAGTTCTTATTCCTCCATCATTCTGGAATGACGTCGTTCGGGCTCTTAAAGTTGGTGGTCCTTTGCTTTGGGTGCTTCGTATGGCGGATGGGGAAAGAAAACCACCAATGGGCTATCTTTATGAAACTATAGATAGAGCCAAAAGACTATTGCAGCATCATTTGAGGGAGATGTTAGGAAGTATGAGAAAGTTTTTGAGACAATTGATACCAAGTGGGAGAACAAACTCCATCGACCTTACATGCAGCAGGCCATCTTCTGAACCCGGGATTATTTTACAAGAACACTAGAGATGAAACTTTGGCTTCAGAGGTGTGGATTGGATACCATGCATGTCTTGAGAAGTTGGTTCCTAATTCAGCGACGTTAGATCGAATAGGGGAGGAGTTTGGTAGGTACTCACCAGCAGAGGACCTATTTTGTTTACAAGCGACCATTAGAGCCAGAGACGTAAGGTCGCCAGGTAACTAACTTTAATGTAGACATCCATATAACTTTGATTTAATTTATTTGATTTATACTTATTAACTTTTAATATTTTTTTCTATAGTTGAATGGTGGAAGCAATTTGGACATCAAACTCCAAACTTGCAAAAGTTTGTCATCAAAGCCTAACTTGTAGTATATCTGGATGCATGAGAAATTGGAATGTATTTGAGCATGTAAGAAGTAGATTTATTATATTAATATATTCTATATTGTATTATTATTAGTATCTATTAATTAATCTAAACAGCTTATGCGCAGATTCACTCCAAGAAAAGGAATAGGCTTGAGCTATTGTGTCTCAATGATCTAGTGTATATTAAATACAATAGAACATTGAGGCGACGTTATGAAGCTCGCTAAACCATTGATCCAATTTTGTTGGACAACATTGACGAGGCAAATGAATGGTTAACTGGAGCCCCCCAAAATCATGAAGATGAACAAGTATGAAGGGGATGATCTTGATTGGGCTATTGTTTCTATGGCAGCTGGAGTTGAGGAGAATATCTATGGTCTTAGAGGGAGTTCTTCAAGTTACAAGGGAAAGGGAGTAGCAAGTTCTAGCCAGTCCCTAATTGATGAAGACTCCGATGATGAAGAAGATGATAGCCAATATAATGCTAACATTCATGAAGTTGTAGAATTTGAAAATCTTGAAGAAGAATAGGTGTTGCTTGTTTTAGACTATTAGACTTTAGTTTATGAATCTACTATGAGTCTCTGACTATCTATTGAGTCTTTAATTTTTGAATGATATATTTATTAATATATTATTGCTATTGAGTAGTTATATGTATATAATATTTTATGTTTTTGTATAAAATGTCGCTTCACATCAAAAAGGCGAGCGTTTCGCCGCGCGCCTCTCGCCTCAGTGAAGCGGGCCCTCGTCGCTATTTGTCACTGCACACTATCCAAAATACTGAGAGAGCCTGGCTCAACAATATGCCAGTACAGGGAAGATAACACTTGGTTTCTTTGGCTTATGTTGTTGAACCGGTTAATGCCGTTGAAACTTGAAAGGGAAGCAAGGAGGAGAGAGAATCAGAGGTGGAAGAAAAAGATCTAGAAGAAAAAAATTGTAGCGTCGGAATTGATAGGCTTCTTATCTGCCTTGAATGGAATGATTCATTTAAAAATGTGAGACAAATTGCTTTACCCAAGGTGATCTTAGATCACATGCCAATTTTATTGGAGAGTGGGGATTGGGATGCAACCCCTTCTTATTTCAAGTTTGAGAACATGTGGTTACAATCTGAAGGTTTCGTTGACAAACTGAAAATTTTTCTGGTAAAGAAGACTTCATACTTTTGCAAAAGTTAAAAAGCTTGAAGAAGGATATCGCCCGATGGAACAAAGAAGAATTTGGGAAGGTAGAAACAAGGAAAACCAGGGCGCTTGACTAGTTAATGACACTCAAACAAATGACAGAAGGTAGACAACTGACTTTAATCGAGTCCAATCAAATGATGAGCCTGAGAATGGAGCTTCAACTCCTAGCCAAAGCAGAAGAGAAATCATGGAGGCAAAGATCAAGGTGTCAATGACTTAAGCAAGGTGACAGAAACACTAAATATTTCCAAAAGATTGCAAACTCACAAAGAAGGAAAACTGCATAGACAGACTCTTAGTTGGCAATGAAATAATAGAGGATAAGTAGCATATAAAGGCGGAGATACTGGATTTTTATGGAAATTATACACAAAACAGGAGAATTGGAGACCCTCTATAAACTTTGAAGGCATAACAACCATTACAACAAAAGAAGAATGGTCTGGAAGCACCTTTTGATGAAAATGAGGTAGTAGCAGTTATACAATCAAGTGCACCAGACAAGGCACCATGACCAGATGGGTTTACTATAGCCTTTTACTAGAACTCTTGGGAATTCATCAAACATGACATCCTCGCAGCCATGAGTCACTACCATCAGCATCGTTGGATGGTCAGGTCATATAATGCTTCTTTCATTGCATTAATCCAAAAGAAAAAAACGACTATGGAATTAAGGGACTACATGCCAATTAGTCTCATCGAGAGTGTGTATAAGATCATAGCCAAGGTTCTTGTAGAAAGATTGAAAAGAGTGATGGGGAATCTGGTGTCAAACCGGCAAAATGCATTCATTAAGGGGAGACAGATTACATATGCCTCCTTGATAGAAAATGAGGTTCTTGATCGACAATTGAAGCAAGGGGATGCAGATACCCTATGCAAGTTGGACATTGAAAAAGCTTTTGATCAAGTGAATTGGTCATATCTCATTTCTATCCTCATGCAGATGGGATTTGGGGAAAGATGGATCAAATGGATTAAATTCAGGACGTCCACTATCAAGTTTTGAGTTCTGATTAATAAAAGTCCAACAGGTTTCTTTTCCCCTCAAAGAGGCTTGAGGCAGGGTGACCCTCTCTCTCCATTTCTATTCATACTTGCAATGGAAGGACGAGGCTTGAGGCAGGGTGGCCCGCTCTCTCCATTTCTATTCATACTTGCAATGGAACGACTGAGCAAAATGTTTGACAAAGCAAAGCAGATGCAGTGGCCGAATGACTTTAATGTGGAGAGGACTTGCTCAGTCAACATCTCACACTTGCTATATGTTGATGACACCCTGATTTTCTATGGGGCAGATCAGGTGCTCTATTTAAATCTAACTCGTTTTCTTTATAAGTTGTTTCAGGTTTAGACATTAACATGCTCAAAAGTGTGATTTACCCGGTAAATGTGGTACAAAACCTAGAAGAATTAGCAAAAATATTGGGCTGCAGCATTGGGACCTTCCCAACTACTTACATGGGGCTCCTTTTAGGAGCTAAATTCTAATTAGAAGCTGTATGGAGTGGGGTCATTGAAAAGTTTGAGAAGAAGCTTGTTTCCTGGCAGTTGCAGTATTTATCTATGGGTAGATTGACTTTGATCAATATCGTCCTAGACAACATCCCCACCTACTATATGTCATTATTTTCAATGAGTAATAAGGTTTTGAAACAACTTGATAAAATAAGAAGAAATTTTTTATGTGAAGGGAATAACGGTGATCACAAATTTCACCGGGTTAAGTGGTCTAAAGTTTTATTACCAAAGTACCAAGGTGGACTAGGTATCAGGGATTTAGCTTTACAGAATAAATGCTTATTAATGAAGTGGCTATGGAGGTAGACTCACGAGAACAAATGCCTATGGAAGGAAGTTGTCAACGCCAAACTATCACGACTCGAAATCCTACCTTCAGGCCGTGATGGCGTCTAACGTTGAACCCGTTAGACAAGCCAACGGTTGAGTTAATTTACTAGCTTTCTTTACTTAAGTCATTTAAAAGTGAAACAATGAACATAAACAATTAATAATAGTAATGCGGAAGCTGCGAATCTATAAATTATTATAATAATTGCCACAAATTTTCCGTTCATAATCCCCCAGAATTGGTGTCACAAAATCTCACGGACTGTCTAAGATTACTACAACAAGAGTCTGAAATGAGCAATACAACTGTCTGTGATACAAGATAAGACATAAGCGAAAAGATAGAAGGTGACGCCAAGATCCACGAACGCCTGTGGAACTACCTCGGTGTCGCCTATATGGACTGAAGGATACTCCCTCTAACGATGTCCACTGGGTCCGGCTGCGTGATCTGCACAACATAAAAAAGTGCAGGTGTAGCATCAGTACAACCGACCCCATGTACTGAGTAACTGCCAAGACTAACCTCGGCGAAGTAGTGACGAGGCTAAACGCGACAACAATTTACCTGCACAGTTCTATAAAATGTACCAGAGAAAATAGCAAGAAATAAACAGTACAAATGAAATAACAAAAAATAGCACGGCATCACCCTTCGTACTTTTACTCTCTTCCTCACTATGCAATGTATAAATGAAAGCAATGTAAATCATGGCACGGAATCACCCTTCGTGCTTTTACTCTCTTCCTCACTATGCAATGCATAAATGAAAGCAATGTAAATCATGGCACGACATCACCCTTCGTGCTTTTACTCTCTTCCTCACTACGAAATTAATGAAATGAATACACGGAATCACCCTTCGTGATTTACACTCTTCCTCACCCAAATCAACAACAAATAACAACTTGTCAAGGAATTCAACAGTGTGAAATACAGTTCATAACCACCCAGCAAGGGGAATATCAACCAAAATAATAACATTGCCCGGCAAGGGACTCAGCTATAACCAATCTCTCACGAGTACATAACTTAATGAAAGGGATCCTCAACTGAGACATCATCTTACAAGTATTTAAGCAAGTATTCCCAGTAATTAAATAACTTCCCAAGGAAACTACTGCGTAACACAATAAATATCGAAGTAATAAAATGTAATTCACCAAAATAGACTCACGGGCATGCTTGACAAACAATGCATAGGTACTCGTCACCTCACCTATACATTGAACATGATAAAACAAGTAGCACATACGATTCAACACATATTCCCTAACTAAAGTTAGGCCAACCACTTACCTCAGCTCCAAGAATGCAAGTCAAGCCTCAATCACGGCCTTTCCTCTCGAATCCGACTCCGAAACGATAATATCTAGACATAATTGACTTAATAACATCAATAATTATTCAATAACTCAGTCCCAAAGCCTAATTATACATTTCCCATCATTCTTCCAAAAATACCAAAATTCTACCCCGGGCCCGCTTGGTCCAAACACGAGATTCGAACCAAAACCCGATCACAAATTCCCCCATGATCCCGAATATACAATTTGTTTTGAAATACAACCCTAAAATGAGGTCGAATTCCCAAAAATTGGAAAAGCCCTAACTCTACCCAAAAACCCCAATTTCTACCCTTGATTTCATGCTTTTAGGCCTAGAATCTAGTGATTGATGAAGAGAAATGAAAGGAAATGAAGTTAAGAATACTTACCTATGAAGCTATGGAGGAAAGGTCTCCCAAGGATCGCCCAAAAAGAGTGGAGAAGAAGAAGTTTGGAAAAAAATGGGTTTAATCCTGTAACTATTATGTTCTTAAGCTTTTGAAATGACTGGACGAAAATAGTCTCCGCAATCGCAACAAGTGCACTGCGATCACGGAGGGTACTGGGTTATTGACTTACGCGATCGCGAGACGAAGTATGCGATCGCAGAGAGGACGGGACATGGACCTGCGCGATCGCGTCCTAAGGCCAGTGGTCGCACTGAAACAATTGCTACCCAGCGCCCCCAACCCCACAGGAGACTTATGCGATCACGAACGTAGGGTTGCATTCGCGTAGAGCTTAAACCCCAAAGCTCCGCGTTCGCACCCAGCTCCTTGTGATCGTGCAGATCAAATCAGCTACCCCGCCCAATTGCACATCGCGATCGCGTGCACTACACCGCGATCGCATAGAAGGAAAAGCTGGACACCAGATACAACCTAAAACACCAGAAATTTCCTAAGTTTAGCACCCCGACACCAACCTAAAACTCACCCGAGCCCTCGGGGCTCAAAACCAAATATACACACGACTTCAAAATCATCCTACGGACTTATTCAAGTCATAAAACCACCAAAATAACATCAAAAACAATGAGTTAAACTCCAAAATCTATAGAATTTTCTCAAACTTCATAAACTTCTAAATTTTCCAATTTTGATTCGAAACACGTCAAACTAAGTCCGTTCTTACCAAATTTTACAGATAACTTACATAACACATATTGAACCTGTTCTGGGCTCCGAAACCATAATACGGGCCCAGTAACACAGATTTCACATCAAAGTTCATTTTCAAAAGTCTTTATTATTTTAAAAAAATAATTTTCTTTAAAAATTCAATTCTCGGACTTGGGACCTCGGAATTCGATTCCGGGCATAGGCCCAGGTCCCATATTTTCCTACGGACCCTCCGGAACCGTCAAATCACGGGTCCGGGTCCGTTTACCAAAAATATTGACCAAGTCAACTTTATTTAAATAATTATTATAAAAACATAATTTTATCAATTTTCCACATAATGACTTCCCGGCTACATGCCCGGGCTGCGCACGCATATCTAGGTGAGATAAAATGAGGCTTTCATGGCCTCGAAACATAGATTTAGTTACAATTACACGGGATGACCTTTTGGGTCATCACAATCTCTGCCTCTAAAACAAACGTTCGTTCTCAAACGAACATAGAAGAATACCTAAAGCGGGGAAAAGATGGGGATATCGGCTCCGCATATCAGACTCGGACTCCCAGGTAGCTGCCTCAACAAGCTGATCTGTCCACTGAACACGAACCGAAGGATAACTCTTCGATCTCAACCGTCGCACCTGCCGATCTAAAATGGTTACTGGCTCCTCCTCATAAGACAAATCCTTGTCCAACTGGACACCACTGAAGTCAAGTACATGAGATGGATCCGCAATATACCTCCGGAGCATAGATACGTGAAATACCGGATGCACGGCTGACAAACTAGGTGGCAAGGCAAGTCTGTAGGCCACCTCTCCTACCTTATCCAGAATCTCAAATGGACCAATGTACCTAGGGCTCAACTTGCCCTTATTTCCGAATCTCATCACGCCCTTCATGGGCGACACCCGAAGAAATACCCGGTCTCCTATCATAAATTCCAAATCTCGAACTCTGCGATCCGCATAAATCTTCTGCCTGGACTGAGTTGTACGAAGTCTATCCTGAATGATCTTCACCTTGTCCAAGGCATCCTGGACTAACTCAAAACCCAACAATCTAGCCTCTCCCGGCTCAAACCATCCGACTGGAGACGACACCGCCTACCATACAACGCCTCATACGGAGCCATCTGAATACTCGACTGATAGCTGTTGTTGTACGCAAACTCAGCTAAAGTCAAGAACTGGTCCCATGAACTACCAAAGCCAATGACACAAGCTCGTAACATATCTTCCAAAATCTGAATAGTATGCTCGGACTGTCCGTCTGTCTGAGGATGAAATGTTGTGCTCAAATCAATCTGTGTGCCCAACTCTCGCTGAAATACTCTCCAGAAATGGGAGGTAAACTGAGTACCTCGGTCTGATATAATGGATATGGGCACACCATGCAATCTAACAATCTCTCTCATATAGATCTTTGCCAACTTCTCTGCTGAATACAAAACTGATACTGGGATGAAGTGCGCTGACTTGGTCAGCCTATCCACAATGACCCATATTGCATCAAACATCCTCTGAGTCCGTGGGAGTCCAACTACGAAATCCATGGTGATATGCTCCCACTTCCACTCGGGAAGCTGAATTTGCTGCATCAAACCACCGGGTCTCTGGTGCTCGTACTTAACCTGCTGACAGTTCAAGATCCGAGCTACATATGCTACAATATCCTTCTTCATCCTCCGCCGCCAATAATGTTGTCGTAAGTCCTGATACATCTTTGCGGCGCTCGGATGAATAGAATACCGGGAACTATGAGCCTCCTATAGTATCAACTCACGAATACCATCAACATCAGGTACACAAATATGACCCTGTATTCTCAAAACTCCCTCATCATCCACCGTAACTTGCTTGGCACCTCCGTGTCGAACCGTATATCTAAGAACACATAGATGACAATCATCATACTGCCTGGCCCGAATACGATCATACAATGAAGAACGGGCCACGGTATGGGCCAACACACTGCCAGTCTCAGAAACCTCCAATCTCATAAATCGGTTGGCCAAGGCCTGAACATCTAACGCAAGTGGTCGCTCTCCGACTGATAAATAAGCAAGACTACCCATACTAGCTGACTTCTGGCTCAAAGCATCGGCCACCACATTGGCCTTCCCAGGATGACAAAGAATGGTAATATCATAATCCTTCAGCAACTCTAACCATCTCCTCTGCCTCATGTTCAAATCCTTCTTCTTGAACAGATACTGCAAGCTCTTATGATCCGTGAACACCTCACATGGCACACCATACAAATAGTGCCTCCAAATCTTCAATGCATGAACAATCGCTGCTAACTCCAAGTCATAAACTGGATAATTCTTCTCATGAACCTTCAACTGACGAGAAGCATAGGCTATGACCTGGACATCCTGCATCAACACTGCACCAAGCCCAACCTGTGAAGCATCACAATACATGGTATATGGTCCTGAACCTGTGGGCAAAACTTAACATTGGTGCTGTGGTCAAGGCTGTCTTGAGCTTCTGAAAGTTCGCCTCACACTCATTAGACCACCTGAACTGAGCCCCCTTTTGAGTCAACCTGGTCATCGGGGCTGCGATAGATGAAAAGCCCTCCATAAATCGGCGATAATAATCTGTTAAGCCCAAGAAGCTCCGAATCTCTGTAGCTGAAGTTGGCCTAGGCCAATCTCTGACTGCTGAGATCTTCTTGGGATCCACCTGAATACCCTCTGATGTAACCACATGGCCTAGAAATGCAACTGAACTCAACCAAAACTCACACTTGGAGAATTTGGCATACAACTGACTATCCCTCAGTGTCTGTAGGACGACTCTAAGGTGTTGCTCGTGCTCCTCTCGGCTGCAAGAGTATATCAATATATCATCAATGAAAACAATAACGAACGAGTCCAAATAAGTCCTAAACACTCGGTTCATCAACTCCATAAATGCAGTGGGGGCATTAGTCAACCCAAAAGACATCACCAAAAACTCATAGTGCCCATAACGAGTGCGAAAGGCTGTTTGAGGGACGTCAGAAGCCCTAATCCTCAGCTGATGGTAACCAGATCTCAAGTCTATCTTGGAGAACACTGTAGCACCCTGAAGCTAGTCAAATAGATCATCAATCCTCGGCAAAGGATACTTATTCTTAATAGTAACCTTATTCAACTGTCGGTAGTCAATACACATCCTCATCGAGCCATCTTTCTTATTGAAAAACAACACTGGAGCACCCCAAGGAGAAACACTAGGCCTAATGAAGCCTTTATCCAACAAATCCTGCAACTGCTCCTTCAATTCCTTCAACTCTGGCGGGGCCATACGATACGGCAGAGTAGAAATGGGCTGAGTGCCCGGAGCCAACTCAATACAAAAATCAATATCCCTGTCGGGTGGCATACCCGGCAGGTCAGTAGGGAATACATCTGGAAACTCATGAACCACGGGCACACACTCCATAGAAGGAACCTCAGCACTAGAATCACGAACATAGGCCAAAAAAGCCAAACAACCCTTCTCAACCATGCGTCGAGCCTCCATATTTGAAATAACTTTACCAGAAGAATGGCTAGGAGTCCCTCTTCACTCCAAACGAGGCACCCCTAGCAAGGCCAAGGTCGCTGTCTTGGCATGACAGTCCAGAATAGCATGATAGGGGGATAACCAATCCATCCCCAATATAACATCAAAGTCGACCATATCAAGAAGCAAATGATCAACATGAGTCTCCAGACCACCAATAACTACTAAGCAAGCACGGTAGACTCGATCTACCACTATAGAATCACCCACCGGGGTAGACACATGCACATCAGTACTCAAGGAATCACGGGGCATACTCAAATAAGAGGCAAAATATGAAGACACATAGGAGAATGTAGATCCCAGATCAAATAAAACCGAAGCATCTCGGCTGCAAACTAAAATCGTACCTGTAATAAATACATCAGAAGCCTCAGCATCAGGCATGGTAGGAAAAGCATAGCACCGGGGCAGAGCCCCTCCAACCTGAACATCTCTGGGTCTACCTGCTACGGGCTGACCTCTACCCCTCGTGGCCTGTCCTTCACCTCTATGAATCTGACCTCCACCTCTAGCACCTCGACCACCACCTCTAACTGGCTGAGGGGGTGGGGGTACTTCTGGTGCGGGAACTATAGCACGGGATCCCTGAAACTGAGAACTACTAGAAGCTCGGGGGAAATACCTCGCAATGTGCCCCGAAACACCACAAAAATAACAAGACCTCTGCTGATGTGGATGTTGACTCTGGAACTGACCCTGTCGGCTCGAATAACCACCCTGAAAGCTCTGAAGCGGCGGTGCACTGATAGGTGCTGATGGTGCATTAATAGGAGTTGGCGGTGCACTGTGAGATACCTGAAGTGTCGACTGATAGGGTCTGGGAGGATGATCTCTGCCGGAAGAATCTCTGCCTCTAGATGAGGTTCCACTGAATCAACCAAAGTAACGGGGACTCTTGTCAGCCCCCTGACCACCACCCTGTGACAAAATCATCTCAATCCTCCTGGCCACATTGGCCGCATCCTAGAATGAAATATCAGTACCTGACTCCCTGGCCATCTGAAGTCTAATGGGCTGAGCCAAACCCTCAATAAGCCTCCTCACTCTCTATCAATCCGTGGGGAGTATCATAATAGTATGCCGAGCTAGAGTGATGAACCTGGTCTCGTAATGAGTGACAGACATAGATCCCTGCTGGAGGCGCTCAAACGGCCTCCGAAGATCCTCCCTCTGAGTAACTGGAAGGAACTTCCCCAAGAATAACTCGGAGAACTGAGCCCAAGTCAAAGGTGCAGACCCAGCTGGCCTGGTCAAGCAATAGTCTCTCCCCAAAGTCTTGGCGGAACCTGTACGAAAAGTAGCAAAATCAACTCCATTGGACTCCACAATGCCCATGTTCCGAAGAACCTCATAACAATTGTCCAAGTAATCTTGGGGATCCTCTGATGGTGCACCAGTAAATGTAGTAGGGAATAATTTGGTGAATCGATCTAGTCTCCATAGGGCATCTACTGACATAGCTGCTCCCTGCGCTGCCGGTGCCACAATACCCGGCTGAGCTAATCCAGCTGTCTGAGTTGCTGGAGTCTGGAACTGAGTGGAAAACTGCTCTGGTGTGTGAGTAGCAGGAGTCTGGGTCCCTCCCCCAGCCTGAGAACCAGTTGGTGTAGTAGGAAGAAGACCGGACTGAGCCACACTCTCCATAAGTCCCACCAAGCGGACTTGAGCGTTGTGAAGCACCAGGGTGGAAAATGAACCCCTCTGGGACCTGCGCTGGTCCGATTGGAACCGTCTGAGCAGGAACCTCACCGGCATAGTCTACTTGTGGGTCCTCTACTGGAGCTGCTGCTCTAGCTCTGCCTCGGCCTCTAGCACGGCCTCGACCTCTCGTAGGAGCTGCAACAGGAGGATCAGGCTGCTGATCAGTCGACGAGGAAGTACGCGTTCTCGCCATCTGCGAGAGAATAAAATAGAGACTCAATTAGTATTTAGAATTCAACGTTCTCGCCATCTGCGAGAGAATAAAATAGAGACTCAATTAGTATTTAGAATTCAAATGGCACGACAGAGAATAAAAGATGTGAAGTTATTCCTAACTTTGCAGCCTCTGGGGGATAAGTACAGACGTCTCCGTACCGTTCCCTCAGACTCTACCAAGTTTGTCCGTGAGTTGTGAGACCTAAGCACCCTAGTGCTCTGATACCAAGTTATCACGACCCGAAATCCTACCTTCAGGTCATGATGGTGTCTAATGTTGAACCCGCTAGAGAAGCCAACGGTTGAGTTAATTTACTAACTTTCTTTACTTAAGTCATTTAAAAGTGAAACAATGAACATAAACAATTAATAATAATAATGCGGAAGCTGCGAATCTATAAATTATTATAATAATTGCCACAAAATTTCCGTGCATAATCCCCCAGAATTGGTGTCACAAAATCTCACAGACTGTCTAAGATTACTACAACAAGAGTCTGAAATGAGAAATACAAATGTCTGTGATACAAGATAAGACATAAACGAAAAGATAAAAGGTGACGCCAAGATCCATGAACGCTTGCGGAACTACCTCGGTGTTGCCTGTATGGACTGAAGGATACTCCCTCTAACGATGTCCATTGGGTCCGGCTGCGTGATCTGCACAACATAAAGAAGTGCAGGTGTAGCAACAGTACAACCTACCCCATGTACTGAGTAAGTGCCGAGCCTAACCCCGGCGAAATAGTGACGAGGCTAAAGCGACAACAACGATTTACCTGCACAGTTCTATAAAATGTACTAGAGAAAATAGCAAGAAATAAGCAGTATAAATGAAATAGCAAGAAATAGCACGACATCACCCTTCGTACTTTTACTCTCTTCCTCACTATGCAATGTATAAATGAAAGCAATGTAAATCATGGCACGACATCACCCTTCGTGCTTTTACTCTCTTCCTTACTATGCAATGTATAAATGAAAGCAATGTAAATCATGGGGCGGCATCACCCTTCGTGCTTTTACTCTCTTCCTCACTATGCAATGTATCAATGAAAGCAATGTAAATCATGGCACGGCATCACCCTTCGTGCTTTTACTCTCTTCCTTACTATGCAATGTATAAATGAAAGCAATGTAAATCATGGCACGGCATCACCCTTCGTGCTTTTACTCTCTTCCTCACTACAAAATTAATGAAATGAATACACGGAATCACCCTTCGTGATTTACACTCTTCCTCACCCAAATCAACAACAAATAGCAACTTGTCAAGGAATTCAACAGTGTGAAATACAGTTCATAACCACCCAGCAAGGGGAATATCAACCAAAATAATAACATTGCCCGGCAAGGGACTCAGCTATAACCAATCTCTCACGAGTACATAACTTAATGAAATGGATCCTCAACTGAGACATCATCTTACAAGTATTTAAGCAAGTATTCCCAGTAATTAAATAACTTCCCAAGGAAACTACTGCGTAACACAATAAATATCGGAGTAATAAAATGTAATTCACCAAAATAGACTCACGAGCATGCTTGACAAACAATGCATAGGTACTCGTCACCTCACCTATACATTGAACATGATAAAACAAGTAGCACATACGACTCAACACCTATTCCCTCACTAAAGTTAGGCCAACCACTTACCTCGGCTCCAAGAATGCAAGTCAAGCCTCAATCACGGCCTTTCCTCTCGAATCCGACTCCGAAACGATAATATCTAGACATAATTGACTTAATAACATCAATAATTATTCAATAACTCAATCCCAAAGCCTAATTATACATTTCCCATAATTCTTCCAAAAATACCAAAATTCGACCCCGGACCCGCTTGGTCCAAACACGAGGTTCGGACCAAAACCCGATCACCCATTCCCCCACGAGCCCGAATATACAATTTATTTTGAAATTCAACCCCAAAATGAGGCCGAATTCCCAAAAATTGGAAAAGCCCTAACTCTACCCAAAATCCCCAATTTCTACCCTTGATTTTATGCTTTTAGGCCTAGAATCTAGTGATTGACGAAGAGAAATGAAAGGAAATGAAGTTAAGAACACTTACCTATGAAGCTATGGAGGAAAGTCTCCCAAGGATCGCCCAAGAAGAGTGGAGAAGAAGAAGTTTGGAAAAAATGGGTTTAATCCCGTAACTATTCTGTTCTAAGTTTTTGAAATGACTGGACGAAAATAGCCTCCACCATCGCGACAAGTGCCTTGCGATCACGGAGGGTACTGGGTTATTGACTTACGCAATCGCAAGACGAAGTATGCGATCTCAAAGAGGACGGGACACGGACCTACGTGATCGCGTCCTAAGGCTAGTGGTCGCACTGAACAATTGTTACCCAGCCTCCAACCCCACAGGAGACTTATGTGATCACGGACGTAGGGTTGCGTTCGCGTAAAGCTTAAACCTCAAAGCTCCGCGTTCGCACCCACCTCCTTGCGATCGCACAGAGCAAATAGGCTACCCCGCCCAATTGCACATCGCGATCGCGTGCACTACACCGCGATCGCAGAGAAGAAAAAGCTGGACACTAGATACAGCCTAAAACACGAGAAATTTCCTAAGTTTAGCACCCCGACACCAACCTAAAACTCACTCGAGCCCTCGGGGCTCAAAACCAAATATACACATGACTTCAAAATCATCCTACGGGATTATTCAAGTAATAAAACCAACCAAAATAACATAAAAAATAATGAATTAAACTCCAAAATCTATAGAATTTTCTCAAACTTCATAAACTTCTAAATTTTCCAATTTTGATCCGAAACACGTCAAACCAAGTCCGTTCTTACCAAATTTTACAGATAACTCATATAACACATATTGAACCTGTTCTGGGCTCCAGAACCATAATACGGGCCCGGTAACACAGATTTCACATCAAAGTTCATTTTCAAAAGTCTTTATTATTTTCAAAAAATAATTTTCTTTAAAAATTCAATTCTCGGACTTGGGACCTCGGAATTCGATTCCGGGCATACGCCCATGTCCCATATTTTCCTACGGACCCTCCGGGACCGTCAAATCACGGGTCTGGGTCTGTTTACCAAAAATGTTGACCAAAGTCAACTTTATTTAAATAATTATTATAAGAACATCATTTTATCAATTTTCCACATAACGGCTTCCCGGCTACACGCCTGGACTGTGCATGCATATTGAGGTGAGATAAAGGGAGGCTTTCATGGCCTCGGAACATAGATTTAGCTATAATTACACGGGATGACCTTTTGGGTCATCACACAAATATGGTGTATAGAACCACTGGTGCACTAAACAATCAAGAGCAACACATGGAGTTGAAGTTTAGAAGCATATTTGTAAACTTTGGGAGGAGTTCTCACAGAATATGCATTTTGTAGTTGGGAATGGACATCATATCAAGTTCAGGCTACGCAACACAACTTTAATGAATGCCTATCCTGCACTGTACCAGATAGCCAGAGAGCCTGACTCAATAATATGTCAGGACAGGGAAGAAGACAACACTTGGAACATAATTTACAGAAGGAACTTACAAGATTGGGAATTTGATGAATTGCTTAGAGGCTACTCTAAATGGCTTCTCAAGCAACCAGTTAGCACCAGCCCAACTCATATGGGGAACTACACAGGCAGGAAGATACTTAGTGAAAGCAGCCTACTAGTTAGTCGGAACTCATAATACAATTACTGACCAATGGCCATGGAAGCTAATTGAGGAAGTCAAACTACCACCTAAAGTTATCTGCTTCAATTGGATTTCACTTCATGGAGCTTGCCTCACACAGGGTAGCTTGGCAGAAGGAACTTCTCTATGGCTAATCGATGCTTTATGTGCCAGAGGAATGCAGAGTCACATAATCACCTCTTTCTATATTGCACAGTCGCAGCGGGTCTTTGGAATATGTTTTTCTCTTTTTGGACTCAGATGGGTCATGCCGCAAAACTTCAGGGAAACTTTTGAGAGCTGGAGCCTTTGGAAAGTTGATAGCTCCATCAAAAAAATATGGAAGATGATACCTACAGCCATTTCTTGGATTATCTAGAATGAAAGGAATAGAAGGTGTTTTAATGGGATATCAACTGATGTCCAGTCTCTCAAAGCATTTTTCCAAGTGTATTTATTTAGTTGGGCTTATCTTTCCCCTATAGATTCTGGTGATAGCTATCTGAACTTTGTTAGCTCCCTAGTATTAAGCTGATTTTTTTGCTTTTTTGTATTGGAGCTAGCAATATTCATTACTTTTATAACTATTTTGCATCTTCTGTATGCCATCAATGAAACCAATTACTTCATTAAAAAAAATGGAGTATTCATTGGTGACATATTGTTCTGAATACGATGAGTTTAAAGTAAAAAATTAGAGAAGGATGGATCTGCCCTTTGGTTAGATCGACAATTGTCAGGTGTTTTTCATTCTTTTACCCAGATTCTAGAAACCTATTGCTAAGGCTTGGATCACTTTAAATCTGTGCTCGTTAAAGAGTTTACACAGACATGAAAAATGACCACAGGAAACTCCCAGACCCACTCACAATTGCTGAGTTCCCGAGGGTTTCTTCTCGGGCCAAAATTTTCCGGATACAATATGAACTAGAGAAGAGGGTAAGGACATGGGAACAAAGGGAAGGGGAGAAGCCCAATACGACCACGCTTGAAGAAAGGGCATGATGACACATTCTCTTTTGACAATCAGGAGTGAGGAAGGTCACTAAGAAGGGTTTTAAAAAACTAAATAGTTTGGAATCCCAAATTCTTGCACAAAAAAGAATGGGAAGTTCAAAATTGGATTAGAGTAATGAACGACTCGAACAAAATCCCAATCTTCAAGCCATCAATGAGGCTTTAGTCTGGATTGTCCTATAGGGGATGGTGAAACATGAGAATGTCTGCACTAGAGGATACATGGGTACATGACAACTTCATATTAGTTTTAAAACCCTTACATCTTGAAAAAAGGTATCAAGATTCAAAAAACTTGAGTCAAATATTTTCCAAAATTATAAAATTTTGGATAACAAATACTCTACTGCAGTTATGTCTACTTAACCAGTTGCGGTCCCACTCAGGGGTATATGAACATCAACGTTGATTATAAGTATTTTCTCGTATTCTACAAGATGTCATTCTAAAAGATTGATGTTTGAAATAATACTAGTGTCTTGTTTATTCAGGGAATATACTGATCATTTACATAAGTAGGTTCCTAATTTGATGAAATTCTCTCTGTGTGCGTTACAAGATTTTAGATTTACCCTTTGGCGTCGCCTTGTGTAAATATAGGTGGATAGCTTTGTCAAAATATTTGCTGGTGTTGAGCATGGGTGGACCGTGGGATATACTGTTGAAGACAAAAAGGCAGTGAAGAATGCTGAAAAAGCCCACAAGGTCATGTTAGGTTGGATTTCGGACTCGTCTTCCTTTTCGTAATTTTTTTACCGTCTATGATAAATTCTGGAAGCTCCATTATGATCATTGTTTCTCCTAACAAATTCTTTCGTGCTGATATGAATCTTAAAAGATTGAAACAATAACCAGTCTCAGGCTCTCAGCTATTGATTTCTTGCTTTTTTCAACTCATTCTGCAGATGTAGGATTAGATTTACTGTCTAATATGTGTCCCTTAAAAATGTTCTAAATCTTCATTGCAGCATTCAGAACTATATTACACAAATTGTGTCGTTCGGATAACCACCCTCATACAAACTATAATACATTCTTTTAGTGCTAAGTGTCTCTGGCCATTCTCTTGGATTGAGGCATGTCATTAAGACTACATTTGACTTATGAATGCAAAATACTGCAGGCTGCCACTTCATTAAAATACCCTCCCTTCATATTTTTTCCCGACATAATTGATCGAGCATTCCAGCCACCTCAACTCATTTAACCCAATTTGCACAGATTTTATTATCGCCTCTGTGTTAAAACTAGAAAAATCAGAAGAACTGTTAGAAGAAAAAGAAAATATATAAACGATAAGAAATATTCCGAGTCCACAATTTCCTTGTGTGTCCTTAAGGAATTTTAACCCCCTCACAAGTTGCCAAGGTAATGGATTAAATCCTCCCAGGATGAAATGGAATAAGCTTCCTGCAACAGTGGCAATACAAACTACAGGATACCAACAAACTCAAAGAACGGAGCAATACCAACTCACACTTACGAATTTGACAGAGAGAGACTGCGAAGTAGAGTGCAGTATTCAGAATAAAATTCTCGATTTTTTTTCAGTGAGTGGAAAAATAAGTCATGCCTCAGAATTTATAGGCAATTATTGGAAGAGGTGTGATGTCTGTTCAGGAAAAAGTGTCTGTTCAGAAAGGAAAACAACGTTCAGCAAAAGCAGCATTTTTTGGATTTCAGTTAATTCCGTTAATGAACTGACTAACATTTAATTAATTAAATAAACTTTGTCCAAAAAATAATCTTATCGATCGATTGACAAATCCAAATTCGAAGTCGAGCCGAGCGAGCGACGACGACGGCGCGAGGATACATCCTCTTCAACTCCTTTTAA
>ML328296.1:0-25245 GCA_005239505.1 Nicotiana paniculata | reverse complement strand
TATATATATATATATATAGTATTACAGTATTTTCACCACCATCGAGCTATAATCGATGGGCAGACCCCTACGGGGAAAACTCTTATCAGATGGTAAGTTATATACCGAGCCTACTATGGCCGAGTGCCTATGAGCGTGCCCAGTTAGCTGAGATACAGAGCCTAGTATGGCCGAGCGCCTATGAGCGAGCCTACTACGGTAGAGCAGATATATACATATACCGGGCCTTATAAGTTCGGACAACTACTTTACTTACTATATTGAGAGAGTTGAGTCAGTATCAACAGGTAAGCATAGCTTCGGATAATCTTTGACTCCCAGTTACTTTCAGCTATTATATTATCAGATGAGTTTCAGCTTTCAGCTATATTATTGCCTTGCATACTCGGTATGTTATTTCATACTGACGTCCCTTTTTCTGGGAACGCTTCATTTCATGCGTGGAGTTTCAGACAGACAGACGGGTAGACCTCCTTAATAGGTGTTGCCCGAGTTCAGCTTTATCGATAAGCACCATGTCCTTCAGAGTTGCCGGGTCTAGAGTTTTGTGTACATCCTATATATATATAAATTAAACTCCGTTCTAGGCTTAATAGCCCTAAAAAGGTTAATTTTAAATACCTCAATTTGCGTGCGTAGTCCGGGTGTGAAACTGAAAAGCTTTTATGTGAAAATATGAGAAATAGTAATTTCTAGAGTTAAAATTTTATTATAATTGACTTTGATCGACATTTTGAGCAAACGGATCCGGATCCATGTTCCGACAATCCCGGGAGGTCCGCAGTAAAATATGGGACTCGGGCGTATGCCCGAAAATGAATTCCGAGGTCCCAAGCCTTAGAAATCAATTTTTGAAAGAAATTATTTTGCTGAAATATTAATGAAATAAAGAAAGGAATTTATGTATGAAATCGTTGGTATCGGGCCCGTATTGTGGTTCCGGAGCTCGATACAAGTTTTTTATGATATTTAGGCCTTGCCTATGAAATTTGGTCAAAAACGGAGTTCGTTTGACGTGATTCAGACATCCGGTTGATAAATAGTGAACTTTAAGTGTTCTTGAGAAAAATAATGAGTTTTGAAGTTTAGTTCATAGTTTTACATGTTATTTTCATGATTTGATCGCACGATCAAGTCCGTATGATTCTTTTAGACTTACGTGCATGATTGGTTTAGAGTCCCGAGGGCTCGGGTGAGTTTCAAATAGGGTTGGATTGTGTTGCGCTCGTTCTTTCTTATGCTTCGACGTCGTTTCTTCAAGCATAAATGATATCATATAGAATAAATGAGCTCCTATTTCTATTTTGAATGAAGCATTAGATCCGTACCATAATTACGGACCCGTAGCAAAAAGAATCATCGAATTTGGACATTTTATGAGGATTTTATGGTCATTTTACTAAGGTTGCCAGATTTTTCAGGTTAATTACGAAATTGTCACTGACTACCTATTAAAAATCTGCACTATTTGCAAATATTAAAACCTACATATCTCCTTCATTATAAGGTAAAATTGAGTTATTCAAAACCCTAACTTGACTAGAATTTAACAACGAATCCATTGGAGACATAAATCGAGTTTCGGGATCGTTTGGCATGAGAAAAGAGGCAGAATAGCTGGCAGAAAAATATATATAAAACGGGCAGACTTCTTCTTCTTCTTCAAATTTTCAAACCCCACAGCCCTAGGAACGAATTTCTTCACCAAATATCACCCCCAAGTCACAGGTAATCAATTCTAAACTTTAATCTTTCAATTACTCATTGTTTTTCATCACTTTTAAATCAAAAACTAAGAATTTTCATGGTAAAAATTGGGGGTTTGGGTAGAATTAAGGAATTTTGTAAAAATAGAATATTTACCTCGAATTGTGGTCGAATTTCGAAACTTATTGTATATTTGGGTTCGTGGGTGAATGGGTAAACGTAATTTGGTCCGAACCCCGAGTTTAGACCAAGCGGGCCCGGGGTCGGTTTTTTACTTTTTTTGAGAAAACTTAGGAAAAAATTATGATTTTCAGTAAAGTTAGTTCCTTTAGCATTAATTAATGATATTAAGTTAAATATGGTTAGATTCGAGTGTATTGGAGGTGAATTCAAAGGGAAAAGCTATAATTGATCAGTGAGTGACCTGTGAATTTGAGGTAAGTGTTTGGTCTAACTTTGACTTGAGGGAATAGGAGTCCCCACTTGTTTGCTATGTGAAATGCATGTGTGTGGTGTATAGGTGAGGTGACGAGTATCTATGCACCACCAAATGGTCTGTTAAACATGATCCCTTCCCCGTTCCCAAGTTAATTGATTCCTGGCTTAATTGTTCTATGTTCATTATTGTTTCTACAATTACTTGGCCTTATTCCGTTGTTGCTAAATATTGTTGTGGTTATCTTGGAAAGAGTATTGGTTGCTTTTTTGGTTCCCTTGTAGTACAAAACGGTTGAGTAGTTTGGCATTGTTTCTACGAGGCACATATATATTTATGTTCCTGTTGCTTTCATTTTTCATAATATTGAGGAAGTTATGAGAATTGCAGTTTAACTGTCTTAGGACTGTTGAGGTTTACGTGGCTATTTTATATCAATCGATTATTGCCAATTGTTGTTGCAAGTGTGTTAAAAGTGTTGGTTGTTCTCTTGATTCTATCATAGTACATAAAGATTGAGCTGGATTGACAGCGTTACAATGTTTGCATATATTCTAGTTGGTTTTATTGTAAAATGATATTTGTTGAAGCTTATGAACTATACTGTAGTCTGTTTACAATTGTTGAAATAAAGGTGTTGTGAAAGGTTTGGCCTGAACTGTGAAAGTTTTTGATGAATAAACAAAATTGATTGTGATAAGGGGGCTG
Organism: Nicotiana paniculata; assembly: GCA_005239505.1. Classification (NCBI taxonomy): domain Eukaryota; kingdom Viridiplantae; phylum Streptophyta; class Magnoliopsida; order Solanales; family Solanaceae; genus Nicotiana; species Nicotiana paniculata. Next base: position 22,394 of record ML328296.1, on the reverse strand, counting down.
TGATAAGGGTGGATAATTGATTGTGATACGGGTGAACAAATTGATTATGATATTGTGAATAGGTGGGATCAGGTTGCACGCCGCAACAAGACAATGATAAGGGAGAATATGCATGTTTTACTATTCATAAAATAAAGGTTGGAACACTCATTGTTTTATTGTCATTATTTCATATTCTGCTTTTACTGTTATTTAAAGTGAAACTTGTTCTGTTTACAATTGTAGAGACATAAATATTGTCAACGACTTTGACTTGAATTGTGAAATTATGAATAAATTGATATGATATGTCTGGTGGGAGCGGGTTGCATGCTGCAACAATGAGTGATAAGGGTGGACAGGTGGGATCGGGTTGCACGCTGCAACAGGAGTAATAAGGGTGATATATTTAGGAAGGAGCAATAAAGGTGGACAGGTGGGAGCGGGTTGCACGCCGCAACAAGGAGCGATAAGGGAAGATATTTATATTTTTACTGATTTTCAAAGAAAAACAAAGATTTAAAAACTTACTATTTTATATTACTATTTTTCATATTTTGATACTACTTTTATTTAAAGTTAAAGTTTGGAAACTTGGAAATTATTTGAGAGTTGGTTATAGCTGAGGCCTGGAAAAGGCGGCTGAGTTATTTCATTGTTGATGCAGTACTTAATTATTTGTTTAGATTTCCTTCTTGCTTTATATTTATTGTCTCAGTTATATTTTTCTTGTTCGTGTAGAATTATTTTATTGTGTTATTGTATATATTATTTTCACAGGTTATATGTTGTTAATGCCCCGCCGCAGCCTCGTCACTACTTCGTTGAGGTTAGGCTCGGCACTTACTCAGTACATGGGGTCGGTTGTACTGATACTACACTCTGCGCTCTTTTGTCAGATCCAGGTACTAGCCAGCAGTAGAGATTTTTAGAGCAGCCATCTATTTATTCGGAGACACGAGGTACATCTGCCGGTGTTCGCAGATTCCGAGAGTCTTCTCCTATTTTTATAAAATTGTTTTAGTATATTCAGAACAGTTACACTATTTCTTTCAGCCCAGTGTTTGTTGTATTCTTTAGTAGTTCGTGAATTGTGACACCAGACTCTGGGGTAGTTCTAGATCTATTATATGATTAGTTCATGGTTCGTTTTTATTCAATTGTTTATTATTTTATCTTTGAAAATCATTTAAATTAAGTTTACTTCAAATTTATTTATTGATGCTTAAGAAAATAATCAAAGGAAATTAGCTACTCGAATTCTAACATTGGCTTGCCTTGCAATTGTGGTGTTAGGCTCCATCACGATCCCTAAGGTTGGGAATTTGGGTCTGACAGGTTGGTATCAGAGCACTAGGTTGCCTAGGTCTTACAATTCACCAACAAACTTGGTAGAGTCTGAAGGATCGGTAAGGAGACGTCTGTACTTATCTCTCAGAGGCTATGAAGTTAGGAACAATTCACTTCTATTCTACTCCATCGTGCGAATTTATTCTTCCATTGATGATTGAACTTGCCTATTCTTGTCCTTTCACAAATCTCGACAACACGCAAAGCGTCTATAACCGGACAAGAGGTGAAGCCCCAATGACGGCTACGATTAGGGGAAGAGACAGAAATGGAGCTCAGTCTAAAGCTTGAACATCAACACCTATTGTAAAGTCTCAAATGGATCTGGACGTGGAGGTTCTAGCTCAGTCGATACATGTTGGACTAGTCCATATCCCAGAAGGATTTATAGCTACTCCAGTATGGCATAACAAGGGAATAGTTGAAAGCAACGAAGTTGATTTATATGAGCTGTAAGTTTATCATTGTGAATTATTAGACATTGTGACCTATGGCTTCGTGCCAAGTGGGGAAGTCCACTATCAAGGAATAGACTACAGGGTCATGTGTTATATCGGTTTTGGCCTGGAATGTATAAGGCCTGAGATTTTGCAAGAGATAAAGTTGAGACTTGTGATATGTCTGCCACCTTAATAACCCTATACCTCAGTACCAAAGGATTTATATAAAAAACTTTAAATATAAAGAAGGTTTACTCAGCGTGGAAGTCACAGTTGCGGATTTTGGGGTGCTCCAGAGGGAGTACAGTGGTTTGACAAGCTTCTAGACTATATAGTTCGTGCCAAGGTTTATCTGTATAGAGCTCTACTTTTGGGATCATTGTGCATCAATAGAGATGAGAGTTACCCCAAAAGAATGATGAAAAAGTATATGAATAAAGGGGGCAGCTCAGCAGTGTTGAGTTAACATAGTAAAAGAAGAAATTGTCCGCCAGTGTTTGTGACAAGCCTACGAAGAGGATGACCAGCCAATGCAGCATCAATTACTTGACTCAGTTCTCATAAATGCTTTTGAAAGATTTGCTTCTCGGACTCTCCATAATATGTGGTGCATATGGTTTGAACGGTTGCGTCAGGTCACCATGACGGTGTCAGGATATGCCATCAGGTTTGATAAGTTAGCATGTCATACTCTTACTTCAGTTCATATAGCCAGAGGGCGAGTCCCCGGACTCATTAAAGGACTCAATTATGATTGTAAAAATTTTGTGCGACTCAGGGCAAGATAATACTTTATTTCGGCTAGTGGTAGGAACTGTTATAGATTTGGGTGAGTCATAATTCATCAGTGCACTCAGGCTACGTGCCCCATTGCAGTTACAACTCAACTACATGACCAGGTAGGGAAAAAGGGGTCGAAATGTCGAAAGTGGAGGTTAGATTCCTAAAGGTGGAGACCCAGCCTGATGATATATTTTCCATGGTATGACTGAGGTCGTTAAATTAAATGGTGTCATTACAAGAACAATCTCTAATTAGTATAAAGTGATGATTTCTTGAACTTAATACGGTTATGCATAACTAATAAAATTCTTCTAATATGCTATACTCTCGGATGAGCTTCGTAACTCAAAAATCTACTTATGTGAATACTTGTATTGAGAGATTCTATGGATATAGCTACGTCTATCATTACGTGTTGTAATTTTGTTTAACGTGAAATATTTAACGGAAGGAAATAGAATGTTTCGATTGGCACGATACGCACGTTGCTTGTGATTCAGAATTGAGGACGAGATCCTCGCATTTTAATATGATTTGAGATGTTTAAATCGAGCTACGAGCCGCAGTGGAAGTTATGTAAGGACGAGGTCCTGGTGACGGAAATTCTTGTGTTTAAATTCTCCCTTGTGAATTAAAATTTTGTTATATTACTGGTAAGGAGTCATGTCTGTTAGGCTGATTCAACAATTTATGTATAAAAAGTAATGATAATAATCTTAATAAAAGAATAAATAATAATAAAAGTAATACTAATAATAATTAAATAAATAAATTAATTAATTAATTAACTGTGCATAGTTTACCAAATCCGTGTTATAATTATTGAGCTTTGACTTACAAGGTATGTGTCGCCCGTGTGGCGTTAAATGAGACATGTTAAGTCGGGTATATAATTATGGGGTCTTCATGAATCGCATCTCCTTATCAGTATTGTGAAGGTTTGAAATGAGACTATTTCTAATGTGAAGCTGTTTGATAATTCCGTAATTGGCTATGAACAACCATTAAGAAAATAGAGGCGGTGAGTATGGGCAGCCTTGCGTATATTCCAGCTGGTGAGAGACTATTAGCTTCAGCCATTTAGACGTTGGCTAATCAGTTTGTGAGGTTGGACATTTCCCCCAGCAGTGTTCTAGCTTGTATAGTCGCTCGCTCTTCCCCTATTTGAGCGTATTCGGCAGCGATAGGATGATGATGACCCACATTTGGCGGCCCTTAGGGACACAGTTTGGCACGGTGATGCCAAGCAGGTTACAGCTGTAGATGATGGTGTTTTGAGGATGCATGGTCGGTTATGTTTTCCATTTCAGGTAATTTTCTATGTCCGTTCGAGGATGAACGTTCTTTTTAGAGGTGGAGATTGTGATGACCCAAGGGGTAGTTTGATTTCTCGAAGACGAGCAATGGTTTAAATGTGGGGTGTTGATGATAGGCTATAATTACGTATTTTAGTCGCTTATTACACTCTAGTTTACTTTACTTTAATTGAGTTTGAGCTTTAATCGCTAGTGTTTTGCACTAACTGTGTGTTTTATGCCTTGTAGGAGTGATTCCGAGCTATATAGATGTTATGGAATGAATATAAGTGATTTGGAGCTTTGAAGTCTGAGTAAAAGTTCAAGGAATTAAGCCGGGATCGTGTTCGGGGGTCAAATTTGATAGTTGAGAGACTCGAGGAGACATATTGTGCACTGTTTATTAAAATGGACATAACTTTTTGCTCCGAACTCTATTTGGGCTATATAATATCAGGTTGGAAAGCTAACTAAAAGGGCTATAGCTTTCTTATTTTAATTTTTTCAAATTCTAAATGGAACAGGGTGAAACATGCGATCGAAACTGTGACTGCGGACCTGACGCGGACTGGGGCAAAATAAAACCTCACTAGTGCGACCTCTAGCGCGAGATTAGCACGGCTGCGCTAGTGGCTGCCTGGAAACTTGTCCTTTTTCGCATAGGAGAAGGTATAATAGTTTGGGCCCGACCCTACATAGTATATATACATGGGTGAACGTTATTTTTGAGAGATGGGACATATTTTGGAAATAAATTCGACCTAAAGAGGCAAGGAGGGAAATTGGGCATCAATCCATATCTCCTTCTCTTGTGATTTTTATCATTGTTCGTAAATTCTTTTTTAGTTTTTATCATTATTATGAGTAGCTAAATTTTCTAATCTAAGGTTTTGGTGGAACCCGTTGGGGATGAACTTATTGTGATATTAATATAGTTTTGTTTGGTTGTTAATCTCTATTTGTTCAACTACATTCTTGTTGTAGTTGATTGAAGGGCCCTCAATTAGCTGTGCTTATTTATTATGTATCTACTTGAGAGAGAGTGCATATTTAGGTAGTTATTTTAACAACACCACTCCCGGAGTATAGGCGAGATTCATAACCGAGCCACTTGAGGAGTCAAGGAGTAAGGAACAAGATGCCTACATTCTGGAACTTTTCGTGCCAGGAAGTCAAGAATACACATCTCATCTAAAGGTCAAGAAGTGCAGAATACTATATTATTTTATTGGGCCAGTCAGATTCGTTATACCACCCAGGAGCATGATCATAGAGCAGAATCAAAACTTGGGGTCCAATTCATAAGTTCGAAGTGGAGGCAAAAAGTGATTCACGTCGTGATGCGACGTTAAACAAGCGCATATTGGGAGGCAACTCAGCTTTACTGCTTTCTTTTGATCTTTATTTTATTTATTTATTTTTATTATATTATTTTTTGTATTATCGATTTTTGATTTTTTTAGAAGCATGGAACGCAAAGCCACTGGAAGGATGCAACAGCAAACCAGATGGTTGGAACTAAGTGTGAGGTATGCGCACGAAGGACCAGACCTGGAAGAAGTCTGATTATCTCATGAGATGCTAGTGCTTCGGCATTTGGCCTACCAGGGAGTTTCTTTTACCCTCTTGTATGTATGGGTGTGCATTAGGGACAATGCACAATTTTAAGTGTGGGGTGAGAAGATTGTTTGGCTGACTTCCTATGCTATTTTAGTTGTGTTAGTTTAATGGAATAATTTATTTTTTTTACAAAAATAGAAAAAATTAGACTTTTCCCGATGATGGATCTATTAGAAAATTTTCTTGAGGGATTTAAGTCTTAAAAAAAAGATTTTCTTTTGTTAGGTAGTGTAGCAATTCCCCCTTGGTTTTTCTTTCTGCCACAGTTCTTTTCCAAGGGTTTTGTTTGAACCGGGTGTAGTTAGTTTTTTTAGGAAGAGGAGCCATTTTGTTGTGTTTTGAATTGAAGCAATATCTCTTGAATTTTTTATTCTTTGAGAATAGCGAGTACTTTGGTTGTAATGCTTAGGCTCAACTTTTGACTCTTGTATAAGTACCTTAAATTGTATGATTTTAAATTTGCTTAACTTCTTTGACTAGAGTGTCTTGATGAATCCAATCCCGAGTGAGTTATGTTCCATGTGTGTGTGAGGTTTGTGTGTTATTCTGTGCATTGCATTTGATGTCTAGAATTTGCCCCGTGTGTTTGCAAAGCAAAATAGTAGTTTTGTTCAGTCTTGGAAGTGATATGGGCGTTTGTTTATTGAGCCAGCAATGTATATTTTACCCGCCCAATTGTTATGTATCGTAGTTAACCTCTTTGATCATTTCATCCTATTTCCTTGGCAACCACATTACAAGCCTTACCCATTTGTTTGAATTAACTATCTATTTGAACCCTTTAACCTCTCATGAGCACTTGAATTGTTATTGTAAAAGTTAAAGTGTGGAGTGGTTGATTTGGATTTTGAGTGGAACTAATGAAATAAGGAAAAAGGTGCACTATTTTAAAAAAGTAAGAGTCACTTGGAAAAAAAAAAAGAAAAGGAAAAAAATAGTTGTATTATTGTGAGAAAAAAATATTCCTTGACAAATGGTGACTCTTGATGTAATTGTGCTTAAAGAAGTATGGGGTAATAGCATTAATGTGAAGGAGGAGTTTGGTTTGACATAAGTATGGGGTTTGAATGTTAAAGTATATGTATTAAAGTGCTTAGGGAGGTATAGTCACTCTTATATCTAAATATATCCTACTCGTCCCGCAACCTACATTACAACCAAATAAAGTCCTACTTGATCCTAGACTGAATGAGCTCGATTAGTAGAGTAGTACACTACGGAAAAGCCTCTGGTGCATCTTTTGTGGCACATGAATGTTATTTCTGATAGTGAGTGAATTCTTTCTATCTTAAGATTCTATGTATTCTTAAATTTTATTGTGTGGAACTACTCTCTTTTGTAGTGTGAGGGCACTTGATTCATGAAGGAAAGGTAATGTCAGTGACCTCTACCTTAGAGTAAGTGGGTGAGCTGTGAATAATGTGTGGTAATTGTGAGTCAAATATTGAGGTGAAGATATTACGCTTTAGTGCTTAGTCTATTTTAAATATTCTTGATATGATGAGTTAGGAGAATTCCTTAAAAAGGTCGTGTCTATATAAAGTGTAGCTTAATTGCTCGAAGACGAGCAATGGTTTAAATGTGGGGTGTTGATGATAGGATATAATTCCATATTTTAGTCGCTTATTACACTCTAGTTTACTGCACTTTAATTGAGGGTGAGCTTTAATCGCTAGTGTTTTGCACTAACTGTGTGTTTTATGCCTTGCAGGAGTGATTCCGAGCAATATAAATGTTATGGAATGAATTTAAGTGATTTGGAGCTTTGAAGCCTGAGTAAAATCTCAATGAGTTAAGTCGGGATCGTGTTCGGGGGTCAAATTTGATAGTTGAGAACAAACAAAGACTCGAGGAGGCATATTATGCACTGTCTAGTAAAATAGATATAACTTTTTGCTCTGAAATCCATTTGGGATATATAATATATGGTTGGAAATCCAACTAAAAGGGCTACAACTGTCTTGTTTTAAGTTTTTCCAAATTATAAAGGGAACAGGATCAAATACGCGATCAAAACTGCGACTGCGGACCTAACGCGAACTGGGGCAGAATAAAACACCACTAGCGCGATCTCTAGCGCGAGATTAGCGCGGCCGCGCTAGTGGCGGCCTAAAAACTTGTACTTTTTCGCGTAGTAGAAGGTATAATTGTTTAGGTTCGACCCTACTTAGTATATATACATGGGAGAGCGTTATTTTTGAGAGATGGGACATATTTTGGACACAAATTCGACCTAAAGAGGCAAGGAGGGCAATTGGGAATCAATCCATATCTCCTTCTCTTGTGATTTTTATCATGGTTCATGAATTCTTTTTTAGTTTTTATCATTATTATGAGTAGCTAACTTTTCTAATCTAAGGTTTTGGTGGAACTCGTTGGGGATGAACTTATTGTGATATTAATATAGTTTTTCTTGGTTGTTAATCTCTATTTGTTCAACTACATTCTTGTTTTAGTTGATTGAAGGGTTGTCAATTAGTTGTGCCTATTTATTCTGTATCTACTTGAGAGAGAGTGCATATTTAGGTAGTTATTTGAACAGCACCACTCCCGGAGTATGGCGAGAGTCATAACCAAGCCACTTGAGGAGTCAAGGAGTAAGGAACAAGATGCCTACATTCTGGAATTCTTCGTTCCAGGAAGTCGGGAATACACATCTCATCCATAGGTCAAGAAGTGCAGAATATTATATTATTTTATTGGGTCAATCAGACTCGTTCTACCACCCTAGGAGCATGATCATAGAGCAGAATCAAAACTTGGTGTCCAATTCATAAGTTCGAAGTGGAGGCAAAAAGTGATTCACGTCGTGCTGCGACGTTAAACAAGCGCTTGTTGGGAGGCAACCCAGCTTTACTGCTTTCTTTTGTTATTTTTTTTATTATTATTATTTTTTATAGTATCGAATTTTTATTTTTCTAGGAGCATGGAATGCAAAGCCACTGGAAGGATGCAACAACAAACCAGATGGTTAGAACTAAGTGTGAGGTACCCGCACGAAAGACCAGGCCTGGGAGAAGTCTGATTATCCCATAAGATGCTAGTGCTTCGGCCTTTGGCCTACCAGGGAGTTTCTTTTACCCTCTTGTATGTATGGGTGTGCATTGGGGACAATGCACAATTTTAAGTGTGGGGTGAGGAGTTTGTTTGGGTGACTTCCTATGCTATTTTAGTTGTGTTAGTTTAATGGAATAATTTATTTTTTTTACAAAAATAGAAAAAATTAGACTTTTCTCAACGATGGATCTATTAGATAATTTTCTTGAGGGATTTAAGTCTAAAAAAAAAAATTCTTTTGTTAGGTAGTGTAGCAATTCCCCTTTGGTTTTTCTTTCTGCCATGGTTCTTTTCCAAGAGTTTTGTTTGAACCGGGTGTAGTTAGTTTTTTTAGGAAGAGGAGCCATTGTGTTGTGTTTTGAATTGAAGCAATATCTCTTGACTTTGTTATTCCTTGAGAATAGCGAGTACTTTGGTTGTGACGCTTAGGCTCAGTTTTTTACTCTTGTATAAGTACCTTAAATTGTATGATTTTAAATTTGCTTAACCGCTTTGACTAGAGTGTCTTGATGAATTCAATCCCGAGTGAGTTTTGTGCCATGTGTGTGTGAGGTTTGTGTGTTATTCTGTGCATTGCATTTGATGTCTAGAACTTACCCCGTGTATTTGCAAAGCGAAATAGTAGTTTTGTTCAGTCTTGGAAGTGATATAGGTATTTCTTTGTTGAGCCAACTATGTATATTTTACCCGCCTATTTGTTATGTATCGCAGTTAACATCTTTGATCCTGTAATCTTGTTTCTTTGGAAACCAAATTACAAGCCTTACCCATTTGTTTGAATTAACTATCTATTTGAACCTTTTAACCTCTCATGAGTACTTGAATTGATATGAACTGTGTAAAAGTTAAAGTGTGGGGTGGTTGGTTTGGATTTTGAGTGGAACTAATGAAATAAGGAGAAAGGTGCACTGTTTTGAAAAAGTAAGAATCACTTGGAAAAAAAAAGAAAAGGAAAAAAATAGTTGTATTGTTGTGAAAAAAAAATATTCCTTGACAAGTGGTGACTCTTTATGTAATTGTGCTTAAAGAAGTATGGGGTAATAACATTGATGTGAAGGAGGAGTTTAGTTTGACATAAGTATGGGGTTTGAATTTTAAAGTATATGTATTAAAGTGCTTAGGGAGGTATAGTCACTCTTATATCTAAATATATCCTACCCGTCCCGCAGCCTACATTACAACCAAATAAAGTCCTATTTGATCCTAGACTGAATGAGCTCGATCAGTAGAGTAGTACACTACGGGCAAGCCTATGGTGCATCTTTTGTGGCACATGACTATTATTTCTGAGAGTGAGTGAATTCTTTCTATCGTAAGTTTCTATGTGTTCTTAAATTTTATTGTGTGGAACTACTCTCTTTTGTTGTGTGAGGGCACTTGATTCATGAAGGAAATGTAATGCCAGTGACCTCTACGTTAGAGTAAGTGGTTGAGCTGTGAATAATGCATGGTACTTGTGAGTCAAATCTTGAGGTGAAGATGTTACGCTTTAGTGCTTAGTCTATTATAAATATTCTTGATATGATGAGTTAGGAGAATTGCTTAAAAAGGTCGTGTCTATATCAAGTGTCGTTTGATTTCTCGAGGACGAGCAATAGTTTAAGTGTGGGGTGTTGATTATAGGCAATAATTACGTATTTTAATCACTTATTACACTCTAGTTTACTGTACTTTAATTGAGTTTGAGCTTTAATTGCTAGTGTTTTGCACTAACTGTGTGTTTTATGCTTTGTAGGAGTGATTCCGAGCTATATAGATGTTATGAAATGAATATAAATGATTTGGAGATTTGAAATCTGAGTAAAAGCTCAAGGAATTAAGTCGGGATTGTGTTTGGGGGTCAAATTTGATAGTTGAGAACAAACGAAGACTCGAGGAGGCATATTGTACACTGTCTAGTAAAATGGACATAACGTTTTCTCCGAACTCCATTTGGACTATATAATATACGGTTGGAAATCTAACTAAATGGGCTACAACTTTCATGTTTTACGTTTTTCCGAATTTCACATGGAACAGGGTCAAACACGCGTTCGACACTGCGACAGCGGACCTGACGCGGACTAGGGCAGAATAAAACCTCACTAGCGCGACCTCTAGCGCGAGATTAGCACGGCCACGCTAGTGGCGGATTGGAAACTTGTCCTTTTTCGCGTAGGAGAAGGTATAATTGTTTGGGTCCGGACCTACTTAGTATATATAGATGGGAGAACGTTATTTTTGAGAGATGGACATATTTTGGACATAAATTCGACCTAAAGAGGAAAGGAGGGCAATTGGGCATCAATCCATATCTCCTTTTCTTGTGATTTTTATCATTGTTCATGAATTCTTTTGTAGTTTTTATCATTATTATGAGTAGCTAACTTTTCTAATCTAAGGTTTTGGTGGAACCCGTTGTGGATGAACTTATTTTGATATTAATATAGTTTTGCTTAGTTGTTAGTCTCTATTTGTTCAACTACATTCTTGTTGTAGTTGATTGAAGGGCCCTCAATTGGCTGTGCCTATTTATTATGTATCTACTTGAGAGAGAATGCATATTTAGGTAGTTATTTGAATAACACCACTCCCTAAGTATAGGCTAGAATCATAACCGAGGGTTTAGAGGTTGGATTAGAGATAACGATACCTCAGGTGCAATCTAAAGTGAACTGTAATGAAATCTAGCTAGCGTAACTTGAGAGAGTGCGTCTAGTAAATTATCATAATTACTTGAGAGAGATTTATGGTATCTGGAGTGTTCATGATTGATAGAGACAACTAAATCAAAACTATAGGAAGTATACAAGAAGGAAGTTCACCAACGGGGGAAACCATAACCTTAGACCTTTAATCCAATTGTTTACATCTTATTGTTAGCTAATCTTAAGTTTATTATTTCTGTTCAGCCGTAGTAGTAGAAACAACACAAAGTGATATACACAACGTTTGAGAAAGTTAACTGTTGAGAATATAGTAATCTAAAGATGACATTTGATACGTTAATTCCCCGTGGGATTCGACTCTAGGCAAAAACCCGTTTTATATTTGCAACGCCTGCTTAGTCTTTTAATAGACATAGTTGAGTGTGATCATATTGTTCAACATATCGAGAACCAGTTTGAGGTCACATTCAAGCATAATTCTATCATATCCATTTGAGTGACACCATTGCAGGTCTAACAAAGCAGCCTTAGTGTTGGCCCAAGTGAAGGTCAGTTTTGAAGATTGACAAAGGAAGCTCTGGTATGAACCAGGTCCATCCCTTATGTACATACGCGGGCATATTCGAGCATGTGGGATGCACGTGAAGGACATAAGCTTAAATTGGTATAATTGATATCTCCTGATCGAAAAGGTTGCATAATTGATAAGGAAAAGAACTCTTTACTCAAAGAAAACACTATGCAAGATAAGGAAGGAGTTAGAAGTTGAGATCAACTAGAAATCTTCCACCAAAGAAGAGTAGCATTAGAACTCTAGTTATTTCTTAATCTACTAACTCTATATATTTCAGGGTATTCTCATTCCACAGGTACGCACAAAAAGCAGAAGTTAAACGTGAATTGAGAGCAAAATAGCAAGGCATTTGCAAGCAACTCGAGTGTGATTCAAGTGTGCAAACCTGAAGCTACATGAACCAGATAGAAGAACCAGTTCCAAGTGTCTATATTTTATTCTAGTTCAATTGTAGTAGGTATTTTCATATTGTACCTTTCAGCTTTATCTAGAGGCAATTATAATAGGTACCCAGAGTATTCAAGTTAGAGTTAACTTGAAGTTGTCGCAACAGTTAGAGGTTGTTTGCTACAAAGGGATTAGAGTTAATCCTAGGTTTACAAAGTGTTTTGTAAATGCAGTTTTTGGATCAGTGATTTAGTGGAGAGTTTGGTAAAATCCTACTGAGAAGTAGGTCGTAATTTTTTTACCTTTTGAACCAGGTATTTTCCACATAAAATATTTGTGTTCTTTACTTTCCGCATTTACTATTTCAGTAATAGTGTGTTAAGGAACACATAGAAGAACCAAATCCTTCTATAATTAGTTTAGGCAAANCCCCCCCTCCCCCTCCCCCTCCTCCCCCCCCCCTGTATGGTATTGAAATTAAAAATTAGTATCAGAGCGTGTTATCCTTGAAGAGGCTAACACCTTAGGAGAAGATCAAGATGAGTGCACCACCTGGGAACTGGGAAGGACAATTCACTGCTAGGCCACCACTCTTCAATGGTCAGTACTACTCCTGGTAGAAAACAGAATGAGAGACCACACCATAAGAGGAGACTATGAGCTATGGGACATTGTCACTGATGGTCCCCTGGCTACCATGAAGAAGAGTGTTGAAGGAGTATATGTGCCAAAAACAAGAGCTGACTGCACTGCTGAGGACTTGAGGAAATGGGAGAAGAATGCCAAGGAGAAGAAATGACTTGTGTATGGAATTGGTCCAGACAAGTACAACAGAATTCAAAGTTGTACTACTGCTAAGGAAATTTGGGACACTTTGCGAGTGGCTCATGAAGGAACACCTCAGGTGAAGAGGTACAGAGGAACTCTACTATATTCTCAATATAAGAATTTCACTATGAAAGAAGGGGAAACCATCCAAGAGACATATACAAGGTTCACCACACTGACAAATGAACTTAAGTCTCTTGGAAGGATTATTCTTGAAGAAGACGAAGTTGAGAAGATTTTGACAAGGGTTCTGCTAGTCTCTTGGGAGAACAAAATAACTGCCATTCAGGAATTGAAGTAAATTGCCACTCTTAAGTTGGATGAGCTAATTAGAAATCTCACTGCTTATGAACTTAGAAGGCAAAACTATGAAGATGGATGTACCCAAGAAGGAAAGGAGCCTGGCACTCAGAATCACTAAAGGTTCTGATCTAGAGGAAGATGAAATGGCTATGATCACAAAGGACTTCAAGAAGTACCTAATGAGAGGAAAGCGTTCTTCAAGAAGTGGAAGCTACAGCAAACCAAGGGTTCCCGAAAAATAGACCAATGAGGGCTGCTACAAGTGTGGAAAGATTGATCACCACATCAAAAACTGCTCTCAATGGGAAATTGAATGGAATAAGGAAAGAGCTGAACGAAGAAACAGGAAGAAGGAACAGGTTCAACCCAAGAAGAACAAAGGATCAACAAAGGCTATGGTTGATGCTTGGGGTGAAAGCTTAGAGGAAGACTCAGATTATGAAGATGGAGATGAACAAGCACTTATGGAAATTGAAGAATCCGATGAGGAATCTGAGGTAAGTGTAATTCATCTCAAAGACAAGATTATATTGTTGTCTAAAGAAAGGCTATTGAGTTACTTCTAGATTTCATTGATGAATCTGAGGATATAAACAATGAAAAGGAACAACGGTCTAAGAAATGTGTGATTTTGAAAGCAAAGTGTAAGAACCTAGAACTTAGGGTTAGTGAGATTGTAAGTGAAAATATTGCACTAAAGAACCAGGTTCATGCATTTGAATCAAATGTCCTAGAACTTAGATCTAAAAACCTAAAACTGAAATTAGGAACAAGTAAGAAGACAGCTGATTGCGCACAAATCACTCTAGAAGAAAATATAGGTAAACTGAAAGATGAGTTGTATAAGAAGGATGAGCAGGTAAGAATTTTGAAGGAGGATCTAGGCAAGGTCAAGCATGAACTAGACAGAACCTGTAAATGGAATAGGTCCTCCGATGCTCTTTCATGGCTACAGGAACATCATAGTAACAATAGAAAAGGACTTGGCTTTGGGAATCTTCCACCTAAATGGGATCCCAAAAGCAAGTACCTTACACTTTCTGAGAACAAGAATTGTACTCACTGTGGTAAAACAGGTCACTGTAAAAGTGAATGTAATGCAAAGGAAAAGGCAAGCCAAAAGAATAAAGAATTTTTTCAAGGGAAGAATAGGCTACCAAGTTGGGCTAAATAGAATTTAATTCATCCTTTTGCCTATAGAAAGGGACCCAAACTAGTTTGGGTTCCTAAGACTAACCCCTGATTTCCTTTTGCAGGTCCAAGTGAAGGGGAGCAGCCAAATATGGTACATGGATAGTGGCTGCTCAAAGCACATGACAGGAAGCAGGAACCAATTCCTTTCACTTGAGGACCTCAAAGGAAGTAATCTCTACTTTGGAAATGGGAAGAAAGGTGAGATCATTGGGGTTGGTAAGGTAGGTAAGACTGATTCTCACTCTATTGAGAATGTCTACTTGATAAATGGCCTAAAATACAGTCTAATTAGTGTATCACAACTGTGTGATAGAGGTAACTTGGTAGCATTCACCTCTACCAAATGTTTTGTGATTTCTTACCACTTACAAGATTGTTTTGCAAGGAAAAAGAGTGAACAATATATATATTGTAGATCTGTCCACACTTTCAGAAAATGAACTCACTTGCTTAAGTGTGTTGGACAATGATCCCCTCCGTTGGCACAAGAAACTTGGAAATGCAAGTCTAAGTAAATTCAACAAATTAGTCTCCAAGGACTTGGTGATAGGGTTGCCTAACATAAAGTTCAAGGAAAATAAAGTTTGTGAGGCTTGTGCAAGGGGGAAGCATGTAAGGTCCTCTTTTAAATGCAAGCAAGTGGTAAGCACCACAAGAACGATGGAACTGGTCCATATGGATATCCGTGGTCCAATGAGAACATTAAGCAGAGGTGGTAAAAGATATGCGATGGTACTTGTTGATGATTACTCTAGGTTTACTTGGAAATTATTTTTAACATCTAAATATGAAGAATTTGACATGTTCACTTCTTTTGTTAGAAAAATTCAAAAACAACTAGGTAATTAACTTACATCAATTAGGTTTGATCATGGCACTGAATTTGAAAATGCTAAATTTACTGAATTTTGTGATGAGCATGGCATAGTTCATAATTTTTCTGCTCCTAAGACTCCATAACAAAATGGAGTAGTAGAAAGAAAGAATAGGACACTTGAAGATATGGCTAGGAGTATGCTTCTTTCTAGTAAACTGTCTCATAGCTTCTAGGCAGAAGCTGTAAATACTGTAGAGAAGACTCCCTATGAGTTACTTAGGTGCATGACTAGACCTCTTGTAGAGAAGAGTCCCTATGAGTTACTTAAAGAGAGAAAACCAAATATATCACATCTTAGGACATTTGGATGCAAGTGCTTTGTGCACAATAATAGTAAAGACTCCCTAGGCAAGTTTGATCCCAGAAGTGATGAGGGAGTATTCTTGGGATATTCTTCACATAGTAAAGCTTATAAGGTCTATAACAAAATAACTATGTGTGTTGAAGAAAGTATTCATGTGGTTTTTGATGAAAGTAACATTCTTTCTGACAGACAGGAACATGATGATGAAGCAATTGGGCTGGTAAGAAACTTAAATGAAACCACAGCTCAGACTGAAGCTGCACTAGAAGAAGGAACATGTGATGGAACAGGTTCATCCACCCAGAGCAACATGACAGGGGGAATAGAAAAAAGAGGAAATGATCCTCAAACCTCAATGGAACCTGTCCATGAACCTGTTCCACAGCAACAAAACACTGAAGGAACATCAAGGAGAAACTAGTAGGTTGTGAAATATTACAAGTATCAAAGTTCTCATCCCATCGAGAACATAATTGCTTATCCAACCTCTAGAATCAAAATCAGATCTTCATTAAAGAACCTTTGTGCTTTTGATGCTTTATTATCTCTTATTGAACTTAAAAATGTTATTGAGTCTTAGCAAGATACAGACTGGGTAAATGCAATGCAAGATGAACTCAACCAATTTGAAAGGAGTCAAGTTTGACATCTAGTACCAAGACCCCGGGACAGATCAATAATTGGCACAAAATGGGTCTTCAGAAACAAACTTGATGAAGATGGAACAGTTACAAGGAACAAGGCAAGATTGGTGGTTCAAGGATATAGTCAAGAGGAGGGCATAGACTATGATGAAACCTTTGCTCCAGTTGCAAGGTTGGAAGCAATAAGACTCCTCATAGCCTTTGCTGCTTACATGGAATTCACCCTTCACCAGATGGATGTCAAGAGTGCCTTCCTCAATAGCTACCTAAAGGAAGAAGTGTTTGTCAAGCAACCTCCGGGGTTTGAAACCCAGGAGAGTCCTGATCATGTGTACAAACTTGATAAAGTACTTTATGGGCTCAAGAAGGCTCCAAGAGCATGGTATGAAAGATTATCAATTTTTTGCTTGAGAATGACTACAAGAGAGATAAAATTGACAATACTTTGTTCTTGAAAGAAAAAAGGTAAAGATCTCCTAGTAGTTCATATATATATGTTGATGATATAATCTTTGGAGAAACTACTGATAAGCTAAGTAAAGAATTTGCTAAACTAATGGGGAGTGAATTTGAAATGAGCATGATAGGTGAGCTTAATTTTTTTTAGGCTTACAAATTAAACAAAATTCAAATGGAACTATGATCCATCATCAGAAGTATGTAAAAGAGTTTCTTAAAAGGTTTTGATGTTTTATACGTCAATACCCCACAAGAGGGGGTTGATTTGTGTGGTGTCCAATTTTTTGAGTGTTGTCTCAACAAAAGAACCTGGTTCTTCTTGGTGTTCCAACTTCTACTAGTGCGGAATAATAAATGCAGTAAAGTAAAAACACGGAGATTTTTACGTGGAAAACACCTGGCTCAAAAGGTCAAAAACCACGGCCTACTCCTCAGTAAGATTTTCCCAAACTCTTCACTACAACTCTGAGCCAAACAACATTTACAAAATAAACTCTTTTGTAAACCTAAAGACTAACTCTAATCCCTTTGTAGAAACCTAGCCTCTAGCTAATTGCGACAAGCTTCAAGTTAACTCTAACTTGAAAAATGTGTACCTATTGCAGTTACTTCTAATAAAGCTGAAAGATACAATATTAAATCACCTACTAGCACCAACTAGACTCGAAAGACAAACTGATGGAACTGGTTCTTCTAGCTGGTCAGTAGCCTTTGTATCGCACAAGGATTCTGCTTGCAAAATTTCTCTGATAATTTTGCCTTCAGTTCTTGCTTACATTTTGTCTGTGTGTGAATGATTCTTCAGTAGGAATACTTCAACATTATATAGCGCCAGAAGTTAAGATGTTATTGTTTAGTTCTAATGCAACTTTTCCTTGGTGGAAGAGTTTGTGTTTATCTCAACTTCCTTCCTTTATTTTTGTCCTTCCTGAACTCGAATTCTAAACCCTTATCACTTTGCAACCTTTTCGCATTAGGAGACAACCTCTTAGTTCATGGATAATTCACAGATCACGTTTATCTCCTGTGCATGTATGGTTCTTGTGCCAATTGGCTCGTTCGAGATGTTTGCGTTGATGGACCTAGTTCAACTGGGTAGGTATTTGTCAATCTTAAAAACCATGCAGTGACTTGAGTCAACAAATTCACCTTTTTTTTATGACAAACTCTGTGCTTAACCCTGTATAAACTTCAAACACTTTGTATGATTTTAAGCATTTATCATGGAGAAACCAGGTTCATTAGGTTATAAATATCACAACTTTTGAAATTTTGAAAAATCCACATATATCTTCCCCCTTTTGGCATCATCGAAAAGTTGCAAAATGATAAACTTACTCGAGTTGGTAACAATTACTCATGGCCATTGAGGCAACTGCAGGTGCAAACATGATTGATCATCAAAAGAAACCAATAAATGTAAGATATCTAAGAAACTGAGACAAGTCAATAACAAAAATAGCAGAATTCATTGATTAGTACGCAAGTCAATAACCATACCAAAAAAACTAAAGTAGTCACTACCATGAGCAAAAATAACAAAAACAGAAACAGAACAACTGGACAAAGAGGTGTTTTGGTAGCTCTGAAATTCCTAAGGTTGGGCAGATGAGGTTGGGGTATTTACTTGAAGGAGAGAAAGCATTTGTTGAAGAACACCTTCATTTTTCTCCTTCTCCTTGGCTAGTTCAGATCTGAGCTTCAACCTCATGAAAGCGAGAATTCAATCGAAGGATCTCCGCATCCTTTATCTCTCCTTCCTGCACCAACGACCTAACTTTGCTATTGACTGGATGCTTCCTAGATGAACCAGGTTTATCCTCAGGAACATTGACAAAATAATCACATGTCAGTAAAGTGTTCTTCCCAAAATAATCCTTAGCAGTAGCCATCTCAGCTTTCTTCACAGGAACCGCAAAATGGGCAAGCACAACTGTCAGAATAAATCCATAAGGAATAGCGTGTGCTTTGGTTCTATTTACAACTCTGTCCAAGAGCTGGATGATGAAAGCTGGCCAATTAATCTGCTTTCCCCTGTACAGGCACTCCATAAGTTTTAAGTCCATGTAACTGGCGATGTGTCTACGCTCTTGTCTTGGCAGAAGAAACTTAATCACAAATTCGAATAGTAGCTTGTTGCATTTCACTTTTGAACATTGGACTTGGCTCAAGTTCCTTCTTATTTTCACAAAAGAATCTGGTGATGTTGATAGCTGAGGCCATTCCATCGAGACTGGGCCATCTTTGCCTAGTGTAATCGTCATATCCCTAAGCAGGGATATTCAGAATCTCTCCCAGCTCCTTTGCATCAAATTTGATCTGAATCCCCTTACTGTGGAGGTTACCCTGCCATCCTTTACACTTGCATTGTCCATAAACTCCACCAGTTCATTCCTTGCCAGCCTTCCTTCAAGGTGAAGGACCAAGTCCTTCCATCCCCGCACATCCAGTGCATTTAACAAAAAGATCATTCCAGATTCTTCCAGATCTCTCACCAGCTTTCCTTTTAGAATAGTACGCTTCCCAAACATGGTGAGTTTGTCATATTGCTCAGAGATTTCCTCTTCTCCTCCACTCCATTCACTTTCTTCTTCAACAATTTTCACTTTCTTGGCCTTGGACCTAGTCCTTTTAGCTGTGCTTGAGGGTGTGGCGGACACAGAAGCTGACTTCTTTGAAGAAGCCTTAGCCTTCTTGGGCTTGGGTGTCTCAACTACAACTGGAGCCGTCTGCTCCTCATGATGGACCAGGTCCATCGTCTCATCATCAACATCAACAGCCTCAATAGGCTCTCCTAACTTTGTCTTTCCCTTGGAAGCTTTCTTTTTCTTGCTCTCTCTCAGGGCCCTTTCTAACTCCTCTTCTCCTTGTCGAACAGTACTTCTTGTAGCACGAACCTTTGTGGAAGAAACATCAGTAGATATTGAAACTTTTCTTTTCTTTGGGGTAGTAGGTTTCTTTGATTTTGAAGTCCTTTTCCTCTTGGGATTGTAGGACTCCCCCGGCTTCCTCAACATCTCAGCCAAAGTCTCCTCGACAGATGAACCAGGTTCATCTGTTGATTCTTGTAGGCTCTCTAAACCTGTTGCTGCTTCCCCAGCAATACTTCCCCCTAAATCTGTGACTTCCTTTTCATTTATCACAGGAGTGGTGCCACAAATAGCCAACGTGGCACCATCCTCCCCAGATCCCCTTAAGAAACCTCCTTCTCCCTCTCTCTCAAGATTTTTTTCCAGTTTTCTTTACCTATCTGGCACTTCTACATCAACAACTGACCCAATCAACACAAACTTGTTTTCAGTAGTAGCAATTTCAAATTCAACTTCAAGATTACCTTGCTCAGAACTGGATGAACCTGGTGCTTCATCCTCGTTAGTGGATTTGAATGATTCACTTGAAGATTTATACATATGAACCTCGCTGGCTTTAAGAATTTCCTCCAAGAATTTTGCACGAGAGCTAGAAGCAACTGATTTTCTAACCATAATTTTTACTTTGCGTGCCCTAGGGGCTGGGGGGTTAGGTGTGGGTTGAGGAGTGGATTCAAGAACTGGAGGGTTTTTGGGAGATGGAGATCTGTTTGGTGAATGTGAACTGTAAACTGAAGTAGAATTAGGACTGAAATTTTCTTCCTCACGATCAGAGTTTGTGTAGGAAGATGAAGCAAGGGGTGGTGAAGACATTGTTATGTATTTTTGGAAGTAAAGAGATGATCAATTTTGGTTAGAAGAGGAATGAACTTGGTTCGACTTATTATGTTATTAAGAAGGGAGGTAATGATGGCCCTTTTATAAGATGTGGCTATTAATTATAAAATGTGCAGAACATTTACTCAAGTGGGAGTCTAATAGATGTAGGAGTGTCATTGATTAGACAGTTAAAATTTCCCTACCTCTAGGCTAATTGAGTACCGATGGAACTTCTTGGAACGGGTTCATTTAGGGATAAGTACAAAGAATTTGAAATGAACCAAATATAGATAGAATCCTGCTCATGTGTGACTGTAATTAATTTAATAATTGTATGGAGATGAGCACGTACCTTGTCAGTCAGATGAACCAGTGGGGATGAACCAGGTTCATCGTGTTAAAGTGTTTAATTTGCCTAAATTTACAAAGATAGAAGAACATCATTAGCAACCAGGGAATCATATTAATACATGGCAAGAGAGTATGACAGTAAAGTCATGATGCTGAGCAATGATTAGTCTGGTTGATTATCTATGTTAGTGTTTCTAGCCAAAAAAAATCAGTTTTTTTCATTTTTTTTTTCAATTAGGTGATCTTAATCATCCCTAATTCAAGCCGGTTTCTCTCAAAATGCTCCATACTTAGTGCTTTAGTAAAGATATCTTCAATTTGTTGGTCAGTAGCACAAAATTCGATTGAGATCATTCCTTTTTCATAGTTATCCCTTAGGAAATGGTGTCTAACATCTATGTGCTTAGTTCTTTTATGATGAACCAGGTTCTTCGTCATACTAATTGCACTAGTATTTTCACAGAAAATAGGAATGCATCCAACCTCTATACCAAAGTCCATGAGTTGTTGCTTGATCTATAGCAACTGAGCACAGCATGAGGCTGCAGCCACATATTCAGCCTCAGCAGTAGACAAGGCTACTGGATTTTTTTTTCTTGGTGGCCCAAGACACAAGGCAGGAGCCCAAAAAGTGAGACATGCCTGAAGTACTTTTCCTGTCAACCAGGAAACCTACATAATTAGCATCAGCATATCCTACAAGGTCGAAATTACTACCTTTAGGATCCCAAAGGCACAAATCAGTGGTGCCTTTTAGATATCTCAAAATTATCTTCACTGCAGTTAGGTGGGACTCCTTTGGATTTTCCTGAAACCTAGCACACAGGGCTACACTAAACACAATATCAGGTCTGCTGGCAGTGAGATATAATAGAGATCCAATCATCCCTCTGTATAGCTTCTGATCAACGGATGAACCAGGTTCATCCACAACTAATTTTGTAGTTGTGGCTATGGGGGTGTCTATTTCCTTTGAGTCTTTCATTTTAAATTTCTTGAGCAGTTCTTTCACATACTTTTGTTGATGGATCATCGTTCCATTTGAGTTTTGCTTGATTTGCAAGCCTAAGAAGAAGTTTAGCTTACCCATCATACTCATCTCAAACTCACTCCCTATAAGTATAGCAAACTCCTTACTCAATTTTTCAGAAGTCTCCCCAAATATGATATCATCCACATATATTTGCACAACCATGAGTTCGTTACCTTTTTCCTTTAAGAACAAGATGCGGTCAATTTTACCTCGTTTATATCCATGTTCTAGCAGGAATTTTGATAGGCGCTCATACCATGCTCTTGGTGCTTGTTTGAAACCATAAAGAGCCTTGTCAAGTTTGTATACATGTTCAGGTGACTCCTTGCTTTCAAAACCTGGAGGCTGTCTGATAAATACATCTTCCTTCAGATAGCCATTGAGGAAGGCACTCTTAACATCCATCTGATGGAGAATGAATTCCATGTGTGCAGCAAATGCTATAAGAAGTCTGATTGCCTCCAGTCTTACCACAGGGGCAAAGGTCTCATCATATTCAATTCCCTCTTCTTGACGGTATCCTTGAACAACCAGTCTAGCCTTGTTTCTTGTAACAGTTCCATCCTCATCAAGCTTGTT
>MDKI01173246.1:0-44136 GCA_005239505.1 Nicotiana paniculata | reverse complement strand
GTTGTAATAGTGTTAGTTGATGCTTTTCCTAATTATCTTGGTATTTGCTCAGTTTCATTTATGATTTGGGTGGTATTAGAAAATAAAACCCGACCATAATTAGTTTGGTTTGGTTTTTATTAAAAAAGTCAAACCGAAACCAAATCAACCCGATAGTATATTTATATAATTTTTAAAAATATTTGATACATATAAATATTTATTGTAATATAATTTATAAATTTTTTTTAAATTTTTTCACAGTTTTATCTTTTAACGTATTATTTCAAGTTTGGACTTAACATTCTTGAATGGTAAATAAATTTTAAAGCCCATAAATGTAGTAACTCAAATAAAGTTCAAATCAATACTAATGATAACAAAAGAAATTTAATTCAATACTAGTAATGATGATAGTGTTGGATAATAATTTTAGTTTTACATTGGTTTATAATGAAAATGCATAACTTAGTTTATCTTTTTCTTCAATGCTTAGTTATGTAACTAATATTAGTACTTATTACCTATACTTATTTTAGCATGACATATATAGTATTTTTAGATTATGTTAATTTTCATTATGGCTTATTAAATAGGAATATTTGTGTTATGTCATCTTATTATTTTATCTTTGTTATTGAATATTTTTTGTGTAATGTTATGACGTATCTCATATTATTGTTTTAGTTTCTTGAAAAATATATTACATAGTTGTATTTTACTAGGACTTAAGAAATATTTGGAGCACAAGATACATATTTTATGCTATGAAGACTTTACTGGAATATTTTTTTTTTGAAATCCCAAAAAAAAACCGAAAAATCCGAGAAAACCGAGATTGAAAAATCTGACTTCATTGATTTGGTTTGATTTATAAATCTAAAAGCCTGACACCATTGGTTTGGCATGATAATTGAAAAAACTGAACCAACCTGACCTATGTACACCCCTAATACCAACTTTTAGGGCCATCATTTTTGATGACCCAAGAGGTTATTTTATGATTAAGACTCCGTTCTAGGCTTATTAGCCATAAAAAGACTAATTTTAATTACCTCGATTTGTGTGCGCATTCCGGGCGTGAAACCGGAAAGCTTTTAAGTGAAAATATAAGAAATAATAATTTTTAAAATTAAAATTTAGTTTTAGTTGACTTGAGTCAACATTTTTAGTAAACGGACCCGAATTTGTGCTCCGACGATCCCGGGAGGTCCGCAGTAAAATATGGGACTTTGGCGTAGGCCCGAAAATTAATTCCGAGATCCCACGCCTTAGAAATTAATTTTTGAAAGAAATGTTTTGCTAAATTATTAATGAAATAACGAAAAGAATTAATGTTTGAAACCATTAGTATCGGGCTCGTATTTTGGTTTCGGAGCCCGGTACAGATTTTTTATAGTATTTGAATACTAACTGTGAAGATTTGATAGAATCGGAGTTTATTTGACGTGATTCGGACGTCCGGTTGTGAAATAGTGAAATTGAAGTGTTTTTGAGAAAATGATGAGTTTTGAGGTTTAATTCATAGTTTTACATGTTATTTTCATGATTTGATCGCACGAGCAAGTTTGTATGATATTTTTAGACTTGCGGGCAGGCTTGGCTTAGAGCCTCGAGGACTCGGGTAAGTTTCGAATATGTTAGGGTTGTGTTGCGTTCGTTCTTTCTTATGCTTGGACGTCGTTTCTTCAAGCGTAAATGATATCATATTGAACAAATGAGCTCCATTTCTTTTTTGATTGAATCATTATATCTGTATCGTAATTACAGACCCGTAGCAAAAAGAATCGTTGAATTTGGATATCGTATGAGGATTTTATGGTCATTTTACTAAAAATAGGGTTGCTAGATTTTTCAGATTAGTTACGAAATTGCCACTGGCAGCGTATTTAAAATCTGGACGATTTGCAAATAATAAAACCTACATATCTCCTTCATTATAAGGTCAAATTGAGTGATTCAAAAGCCTAACTTGACCATAATTTCAGAAGGAATCCATTGGAGACATAAAAATTGAGTTTCGGGATTGTTTGGTCCGAGAAACGAGGCAGAATAGCTGGCAGAAAAATATGATTGCCGAGTTTCGGGATTATTTGCCTCCCAGCTTGACTGTTTTATGATTGTTGAGGTTTATATGGTCAAGTGATGATCTTTTCTGTAATAAACCTAAGACCTGAATAAGAGTCACATGTACTTTTCTCTTGATGTTATATAGATCAATAATGCATTTGGATTATCGTTTTTATGTTTTTCATTTGAATATTTAGTGAACTCTTAAGCCTTAGACCAATAAACAAACAAACAAAAAGTATTGATAATATTGTAAAGTAGGACCTCAAACTTTAAAAATATAAAACAGTAGGATAAGATAAACTATTTGGACCTCATTAAATTTAGGTCATAAGTGAAGATGAAAATATTCATTTACAGGCGGCTTTTAGAAATATGTTCAAGTACGTAATTTAATTATTCCGCATATGCTACTTGACTATTTGTTTTCATTAGATTATTGCCAAGTATTGTTTCACACGTGTTAAAAGTGTTGGATGTTCCCCGGATTTTGTTATGGTAAATAAAGGTTGAGCTGGATGGCAGTGTTACGATATTTAAATATATTCTGGTTGGTTTCATTATGAAATATTATTGGATACAGCTTGTGAGCTATACTATGTTATGTTTACATATGTTGAGATAAACGTGTTATGAAAGGCTTGCCCTGAAAGTTTTTGATAAATAAATAAATTGATAGTGATAAGGGTGTACATATGATAGTGATAAGGGCGGCCAGGGGAAATAAATGATAGTGATAAGGGCAGTGTCATGACCTAATTTCCCTCCATTGGGTATCGTGATGGCACCTAATCTGAAGGACTAGGTAAGCCTAGCAGTTACTGAATAACAACAATAAATAATGAGAACTAACAGTCTTGATATAGAATCTCAACAGAATGTACAAACTTTTCCAAAACCGGTAGTACAAGTCATAACCTCTACGAATCTTCTACAATTCTAAGTACAATTGTTTGGAAGTAGATACAACAGTGTATGAATAATAAATAAAAAGAAGGTGACTTTGACGCCTGCGAACGCAGCAGCAGGTTACCTTGAGTCTCCTCGGCAACAACTACTACCATATATACCTGGATCTGCACACAAAAATGTACAGAAGTATAGTATGAGCACACCACAGCGGTGCCTAGTAATTATCAAGACTAACCTCGGTGGAGTAGTGACGAGGACTAGTCAAGACACCACTGGTCTACAAATAAATAACATGAATATAGAAATGACCGAAAGTTACATCTATCTAAGACTTCTCAGGATAATCCACCACAATGAAAATATAAAGCGGAAGGAAATTACAGCAATCAATCACGAAACAGCACAAAAATACACAGAAAGATGGACAGAAACACAAGTTGAATCGAAAGGAAACACAATACAATAGAGGACACCGATAACTCAACTCCACATCGGTTTGTTCACAATGGGACTTATCCATTAAAATCCATAACTAGTAGAAATCTTTAAACAGCAGTTCATATAAAAAACTTTTGCAAATAAAAATCATTTTAGTATGGAAGAGTTTACTTTGAAAACATACTTTCTCCAAAAGTAGATATAAGTATAATTAATAGAGAGAATTACGTAAAACATAGTTTTTTTCAAACTACGAAGCTTTCCAAAGAGGCTTTTCAAGTAAATGACTTACAAATATCATTTTAGGTAAAACCAGTGCTTTTCAAATATACCTTCGATGTAAAATTCATTCAAATATAATCATTTCAAAACCATTGCTTTTTCAACAATACTTTTCAATAAAATCCCTTGATAAAAATCTCCTCAAGATTTATCCACCGGGACTCAGTCCGTCACTCAGAAATTTCCATGCAGTACAGGAGAAATATCAAATCCGGCCAATAAATGCAGAAAATTGCAAACAAGAACGACGGAAATAATAATGCATAAATACGGCACGGAATGTCCCTTCGTGCTAGCATAACATAACATGGCACGGAATTTCCCCTCGTGCTAACATAACATAACATGGCACGGGATGTCCCCTCGTGCTAACATAACATAACATGGCACGGAATGTCCCCTCGTGCTAACATAACATAACATGGCACGGAGTGTCCCCTCGTGCTAAATAACATAAACATGGCACGAAATGTCCCCTCGTGCTAAATAACATAAACATGGCACGAAATATTCCCTCATGCTAAATATCATAATAATGGCACGGAATGTTCCCTCGTGCTAAATAACATAAACAGGTCACGAAATGTTCCCTCCTGTTAAATATCATAAACATGGCACGAAATGTTCCCTCGTGCTAAATATCATAAACATGACACGAAATGTTCCCTCGAGCTAAATATCATAGACATGGCACGAAATGTTCCCTCGTGCTAAATATCACGAACATGGCACGACATTATCCTTCATGCTTTACACTCTTCCTCACCCAAACAATATCAAGAACAACAGTTTCGCAAGGAAAAACCAACAATGTGACCCATAAATCACCACATCCCGGCAAGGGAGTCAACAATATCATTAACAGCATAACCACTAATAGAAACCACAACATCCCGGTAAGGAAGTCAGCAGTACAAACGATATCATTCACAACATAAACAGCAACAGGAACCATCACATCCCGGCAAGGGAGTAAACAATACAAACCATATCATTAACAACATAGACAATAACAGAAACCATAATATCCCGCCAAGGGAAACAACTCTAACCAATCTCATCTAAACAGTTTACTTCACGGAATAACACTCAGCTTAAAACAAAAGGCTCAATAATAGCAACATCAAGGAAATACCAATAACATAAATGTCTAACAATTAGACCTAAGTGGCACTTAAGGGAATAGTCATATAAATCACAATGTAAGACTCACGGGCATGCTTGACTCCAACGAATAAATGTTCCAACTACAGCTAGTCCACTATAAGGCTAGATGACACTAATTATAATCAACTAGGCAAGCTAGGAAGAAAATATAGCATGATGATAAGAGAAGTAGAGTATTCAGTTAAGTCAAGTGAAGTCAAATAGCCAACGCAGAATCCAAAAACAAGTAATTCTAATTTAAACAAGAAGGAATGAAATTAACAACCAAGGATTTAAGTGTAATAATTAAAAATCATACACTGGTAATATAAGAATCTACGAATCCTAAAAGGGCAATCTAATTGCAAATAAGTACGAGTACACACTCGTCACCACGCATACTCGGACTACAATCAACAAGGAGGACTCAATCCTAAGGGGTAGTTCCCTCACACAAGGTTAGGCAAGATACTTACCTCAAAGACGACAACCTGATACTCAAAAATAGACTTCTTGGGCGGAAAGACCTCCAGACTGCTTACAATCAACTAAAACAATTTCAAAATACACATAAAACGTATAAGGAACTATTCCGAATAAAAAAGTTTCAATATTTACAAAATCATAAAAATCGAACCAAATGTCGACCCTCGAGCCCGCAACACGAAACCCGACAAATTTTACAAATTCCACCCATTCCGATACGAGTTCACCCATACTAAGTTTATCCAATTCTGGTAACATTTGGTCTTTCAAATCATGATTTTTCATTTTAGAAACTTTCTTTCAAAACCCACAATTCCCTCAACCAAAAACACATATTAAATGATGAAAACAAGAACTAATTCATGAAATATAATTAATTCTAGCGGAAGAACACTTGCCCATTCGATTTGTGTGAAAAACCCTCAAAGAATCACCTAGAACCGAGTTCTAGAAGTTAAAATATGTTTAAAATCGTGAAACCCCCGATTTCTCAAACTTATATTATGCCCAGGTTTTTTGTGAATCGCGATCGCGGGGATCGAGGCGTGACCGCGTAGAAGGAAAAATGAAGCTGGCTTAAAATGTTCTACGCGATCGCGGAATAGCTTATGCGATCGCGTATAAGAAGTAAGTTGGCTTCTGCGCTCGCGGACCAACTATTGCTATCATAGTGACGGAATTTACTGGGCGAGTCAGAAACTCTATGCGATCGCGGATCCTTCTATGCGATCACATAGAAGGAAACCAGAAGGTAGCATCAACAGTGGAAAATGAGGAAAATCGATCTGAAACCTATCCGAAGCACACCCGAGGCCCCCCGGGACCCCGTCTAAATGCACAAACAAGTCTTATAACCTTACACAGACTCACTCGAGGTTTCAAACAACATAAAACACACTAAAACGATGAATCAAACCCAAAAATCAATGAAATTCCTCAAAACTTCTTTAAACATCAAATTTTTACATTTAAGGTCTGAATCACGCCAAACGAAGTCTTTCATACAAAACTTCACAGATAACACATATAAATCATATCGAACCTATACCAGGCTCCGGAACCAAGATACGAACCCGATACCACAGGTTTCACATCAAATTTCATTTTCAAAAACCTTTATATTTTTCATAAAATAATTTTATTTAAAAATTCATTTCTCGTACTTGGGACCTCGGAATTCGATTCCGGGCATACGCCCAAGTCCCATATTTTCCTACGGACCCTCCGGAACCGTCAAATCAGGGGTCCGATTCTGTTTACCAAAAACGTTGACCGAAGTCAATTTTATTCAAATTTCTAATACAAAATTGTCATTTTTATCAATTTTTTACATAAAGGCTTCCCGGCTACACGCCCGGGCTGTGCTGCAAATTGAGGTGATATAGAAGGAGTTTTTCACAACCTCGGAACATAGAATTAGCTAGAAAAATACGGGATGACCTTTTGGGTCATCACATCCTTCCCCTCTTAAACAAACGTTCGTCCTCGAACGTGTCAGGATTCACTTTGAACTTATCCAATTACTAATTGTACACTTGTAACACATACCCAAAAGTGATCGCAAGTCACCCCAACCCATCAAAGCCTGATGAAACAATCACAACTGCAATATAGCCTTCACATCACCACTGATAAGCCTCATATCTCTGCTTCTCACCCTCTACTCATTTACAAAAGACCCGATTCTAAATCTATATCCGGAATTAGCCTCAATCATCCACATCAATTCATGACTACACCCACAAGGCACGACCACACAACATAGTACATCACACGTAGGCTCACATAACATTTTTGTTCATAATAGCTGCCCGAAATCAACTCGACATTGGCAATTAGCCCCACATCCGAAAGAACTTTGTTCCCAAACCCCATAACACTGATAATAATGCAATGAAGATGAAGTATTCATTATTAAACACCCGAGTCACCATCCACGAGTGACACCACCCGGCACACATCCCGCAAACTAAACTAAAGAAAACACATAATGAAATGACGGAATATAAAACTGGAAACATATAAAGGAACTATCAAACAAGCCCATAGGCACAACTCTCCATCAATACCGACTTACTAAAAGCAATATAACAAGGAAGAAGCAAAGCATATGAACAAATCACAAGGATTCCATCCTGATAAAATTCGACCGTGGTACTCAGCCCGGTCCAAACATATCGAATCCCAAATATCACGAGAACCTCGCCCTCAACTCTGAATCACATACCGAAAATATATAATACCAATTGAAATTCCTCCACTAATTCATCTCAGCTGATAAAATCATAACGTTAGCTGATCTCACACCTCGATGGAATATCAAATCACAACTTGTAACCAAAATACTCAGGAAAATCACATAAAGCTTACCACGAAGAACAACAAGGACTCACTTCCAGTCTGACAACTATCAAGAATGAAATAAACAACGATAGACACGGGCTACTACTCATAGAATCTCCCAACAGGAGCAAACACAAAATGGAGTGCAAAACATGGAACTCACTTATAAATAAAACAACAAGTAAGGGAACTCGTCCCGACCAGCAGAACTATAATGAAATATAAATGATTCCCCTCTATAACACATCAAAACATACCTGTGATAATATCTGGCATATCGGCCTCCGTCCTACCACATGCAACAAATCAACGGGTCGGGCCTCCCCCTCTTAGGCGCCCCCTACTCACCTGAATACCCTGCTACCACACACCTACCAGAATCCTAGGACAATGTCTCACCCTGTGGCTAACATCTCCACACTGAAAACAATCTCGCTCTGACATGGCTGTGGAAAAACACACGATACAAATCCTCTGAGACCCATGAGTACCTGAAATCCTATGCGCAGCTGGTAATGTAAACTAAATTGGTTGACCCACAAAACTTCTACCATGTCGTGCCTTGCCTCCATAATACGGACTAGTAGATTCCTCTGATCTATGAGGCCTTGTTGCCTCCCTGAACCCTCTCCCTGATCTCGTCTGCTCTCTCGCTCCCGGTCCCACATGCGCTCTAACCAGCGAGCGATCCCTACTACCTGCTAAAATGAGGCATCCTACTCTAACTCTCGAGTCCCGCTAAACCGAATATCATGCCTGAATCTCCCAAATGACTCCACGGACTCATCTCCCAGCTGAAGAAACCAAGCGAAGTGCATGTCTAGCCCACCCACTGAATCTAACGGCATGCTCCCATAGTGACACAGTGCCCTGACGCAACTGCTCAAACTCCGCGTGCCGTACATCCCGAAGGAACTGATGTGCAACCTCCGTCAAAGCATCTGCGAAAGACTGAATCCATGCTAATGAAGCTAACTCGGCCAGGTCACCCCAACTCATATGCCGCCACCACTGATCAACCCACTATTCTGAACCTGTGACGTGACAAAAGCAATCCCGCTAATCTCCACAATACTCGAAGTACGAAGGACATAGTGACATTCCTCTAGGAAACCCTGGGCATTATCTGCCGCCAATCCACTAAAAGATAAAAGGGTGGTACTTCTAGTACCCCTCAATTCCAAGGTATTCTCCCTTCGATGCTGCTACCCTGACCATGGCAGAACTGAAACCAGATGTCGTGCTGTCATAACAACTGGAACCTGACCAATCTGATCTCGCTACTCTGGAGTGTATACGGTGGGAGTCTGACTCCTCCCCTGATTTGTGAAGCATCTGGTTCACTATAATCAACCCTTCCTATGTCAACGTACCACTTATACTCAAAATTGCGCTCAGGTCTCCGGAAGTCCGGGGTAGCAACAGGCGCCCCCAGTACCTGTCCCCCTACTAGAACTACTGGCGATTCCTCAATGGCGGCTCTGGTAGGCATCTTAAATGTGGCACGTGCTCCTCGTTGGCCCCTGTCTCTGACCCTTGCGACACTTGCTTCGAGGTAACATCATAAGGAACTGTCGTTCGTGTCCTCACCATCAGTGAGAGAATGGAACGATAACTTCAAACTTCATGATCAATAAACTCGCACGATAGGAATGAAGTGGAATTTTCCTAATAGCTCTGTAGCCTCTCAAAGATAAGTACAGACGTCTACGTACCAAACCGCAAGACTCTACTAAACTCGCTTATGACTCATAGCACCTATTAACCTAGAGCTCTGATACCAACTTGTCACGACCCAATTTCCCTCCATTGGGTATTATGATGGCACCTAGTCTTAGGGACTAGGTAACCCTAGTAGTTACTGAATAAAAACAATAAATAATGAGAACTAACAGCCTTGATATAGAATCTCAACAGAATGTACAAACTTTCACAAAACCGGTAGTACAAGTCATAAGCTTTACGAATCTTCTACAATTCTAAGCACAACTGTTTGGAAGTAGATACAACAGTGTATGAATAATAAATACAAAGAAGGTGACTCCGATACCTGAGAACATAGCAGCAGGTTACCTTGAGGCTCCTCGGCAATCATCCACACAACTACTACAATATATACCTAGATCTGTACACAAAAATGTGCAGAAGTGTAGTATGAGCACACCATAGCGGTGCCCAGTAAGTATCAAGACTAACCTTGGTGGAGTAGTGACGAGGACTAGTCAAGACACCACTGGTCTACAAAATAAATAACATGAATATAGAATAACTGAACGTTACATCTATCTAAGACTTCTCAGGATAATCCACCACAATGACAATATAAAGCAGAAGGAAATTACATAAATCAATCACGAAACAACACGAAGATACACAGAAAGATAGACAGCAAAACAAACCGAATCGAAAGGAAACACAATACAATAGAGGACACCGATAACTCAACTCCACAACAGTTTGTTCACAACGTGCCTTAGCCATTAAAATCCATAACTGGTAGAAATCTTTAAACAGCAGTTCATATGAAAAACTTTTGCAAATAAAAATCATTTTAGTATGGAAGAGTTTACTTTGAAAAAATACTTTCTCCAAAAGTAGATATAAGTATAATTAATAGAGAGAATTACATAAAACATAGTTTCTTTCAAACTATGAAGCTTTCCAAAGAGGTTTTCCCAATAAATGACTTCCAAATATCATTTTAGGCAAAACCAGTGGTTTTCAGATATACCTTCGATGTAAAAGTCATTCAAATATAATCATTTCAAAACCGTTTCTTTTTCAACAATACTTTTCAATAAAATCTCTTGATAAAAATCTCCTCAAGATTTATCCACCGGGACTCAGTCCATCACTCAGATTCCATGCAGTACAGGAGGAATATCAAATATGGCCAATAAATGCAGTAAATGGGAAACAACAACGACGGAAATAATAATGCATAAATACGGCACGAAATGTCCCTTCGTGCTAACATAACATAACATGGCACGAAATGTCCCCTCGTGCTAACATAACATAACATGGCACGGAATGTCCTCTCATGCTAACATAGCATAACATGGCACGGAATGTCCCCTCGTGCTAACATAACATAACATGGCACGGAATGCCCCCTCGTGCTAACATAACATAACATGGCACGGAATTTTCCTTTTGCTAAATAACATAAACATGGCACGGAATGTCTCCTCGTGCTAAATAACATAAACATTGCACGAAATGTTCCCTCGTGGTAAATATCATAAACATGGCACAGAATGTTCCCTCGTGCTAAATAACATAAACATGGAACAGAATGTTCCCTCATGTTAAATATCATAAACATGGCACATAATGTTCCCTCATGCTAAATATCATAAACATGGCACAGAATGTTCCCTCGTGCTAAATATCATAAACATGGCACGGAATTTTCCCCCTTGCTAAATATAAAATTAACATGGCACGGCATTATCCTTCATGATTTAAACTCTTCCTCGCCCAAACAATATCAAGAATAAAAGTTTGGCAAGGAAAAACAAACAATGTGACCCATAAATCACCACATCCCGGCAAGGGAGCCAACAATATCATTAACAGCATAACCAGTAATAGAAACCACAACATCCAGCCAAGGAAGTCAACAGTACAAACGATATCATTCACAGCATAAACAACAATAGGAACCATCACATCCCGGCAAGGGAGTCAACAACGCAAACCATATCATTAACAACATAGACAGTAACAGAAACCATAAAATCCCAGCAAGGAAAACAACTATAACCAATCTCACCTAAACAGTTTACTTCACGGAACAACACGCAGCTTAAAACAAAAGCCCCAATAATAGGAAACATCAAGGAATCATCAATAACATAAATTTCTAACAATTAGACCTAAGTGGCACTTAAGGGAATAGTCATATAAATCACAATGTAAGACTCATGGGCATGCTTGACTCCAACGAATAAATGTTCCAACCACGGCTAGTCCACTATAAGGCTAGATGACACTTATTATAGTCAATTAGGCACGCTAGGAAGAAAATATAGCATGATGATAAGAGAAGTAGAATATTCAGTGAAGTCAAGTAAAGTCAAATAGCTAACGAAGAATCCAAAAACATGTAATTCTAATTTAAACAGGAAGGAATGAAATTAACAACCAAGGATTTAGGTGTAATAATTACAAATCATACACAGGTAATATAAGAATCTACGAATCCTAGAAGGGCAATCTAATTTCAAATAAGTACGAGTACACACTCGTCACCTCGCATACTCGGACTATAATCAGCAAGGAAGACTCAATCCTAAGGGGTAGTTCCCTCACACAAGGTTAGGCAAGATACTTACCTCAAAGACGACAACCCGGTACTCAAAAATAGACTTGTCGGGCGGAAAGACCTTCGGACGACTTACAATCAATAAAACAACTTCAAAATACACATAAAATGTATACGGAACTATTCCAAATAATAAAGTTTCAATATTTACAAAATCATAAAAATAGACCCAAAAGTCGACACCCGTGCCCGTACCTTGGAACTCAAAAAATTTTACAAATTCCGATTACTCATTCCGATACGAGTTCACCCATACTAAATTTATCCAATTCCGATAACATTTGGTCTTTCAAATCAGGATTTTTCATTTTAGAAACTTTCTTTCAAAACCCACAATCCCCTCAACCAAAAACACAAATTAAATGACGAAAACAAGAACTAATTCATGAAATATAATTAATTCTAGCGGAAGAACACTTACCCATTCGATTTGTGCGAAAAACCCTCAAGGAATCGCCCAAAACCGAGTTCTAGAATTCTAAATTTTTAAAATGGTGAAACCCCCGATTTTGCAAACATAATATTCTGCCCAGGTGTTATGTGAATTGCGATCGAAGGGATCGAGGCACGATCGCGTAGAAGGAAAAATGAAGCTGGCTTAAAATGCTCTACGCGATCGCGAAATAGCTTATGCGATCGCGTATAAGGAGTAAGTTGGCTTCTGCGATCGCAGACCAACTATTGCGATCGCAGTGAAGGAAATTACTGGGCGAGCAAGACACTCTATGCGATCGCGGATCCTTATATGCGATCGCATAGAAGGAAACCAGAAGGTAGCATCAGCAGTGGAAAAATGAGGAAAATCGACGCGAAACACACCCGAGGCCCCCCGGAACCCCGTCTAAATGCACGAACAAGTATTATAACCTAACACGGACTCGCTCGAGGTTTCAAACAACATAAAACACACTAAAATGATGAATCAAACCCAAAAATCAATAAAATTCCTCAAAACTTCTTTAAACATCAAATTTTTGCATTTAAGGTCCGAATCACGCCAACCGAAGACCGTTTCATACCAAACTTCACAGATAACATATATAAGTCATATCGAAACTATACCAGGCTCCGAAACCAAAATACAAACCCGATACCATAGGTTTCACATCAAATTTCATTTTTATAAACCTTTATATTTTTCAGAAAATAATTTGTTTTAAAAATTCATTTCTCGTACTTGGGACCTCTGAATTCGATTTCGCGCATACGCCCAAGTCCCATATTTTCCTACGGACCCTCCAGGACCGTAAATCATGGGTCCGGGTCTGTTTACCATAAACGTTGACCGAAGTCAATTTTATTCAAATTTCTAATACAAAATTATCATTTTTATTATTTTTCACATAAAGGCTTCCCGGCTACACGCCCGGGTTGCGAATGCAAATCGAGGTGAGATAGAAGGAGGTTGTCACAACCTCAGAACATAGAATTAGCTAGAAAAATACAAGATGTCCTTTTGGGTCATCACAGGCGGACATGGAAATAAATGATAGTGATAAGGGTGGATAGGGAAATAAATGATAGTGATAAGGGTGGACAGGTGGGATCGGGTTTCACGCCACAACAAGACAGTGATGAGGGAGGATATTTATATTTTACTGATTTTAATTACAAAGATTCGGAAGCTTTATTTTTTTACTCTATTTTTTCTCATATTATGCACATACGATTATTTTAAAGTAATGTTTCGAAATTTATGTGGTATCTTGGTCATAGCTTAGGCCTGGAATAGGCGACTGAGTTATTTTATTTATTCATTATTGCAGTTATATTTTTCTTGTTTGCGTAGGATTGTTTTATCACTTTATTATATACATAGATTACGCTCGACACTTACTCAGTACATGGGGTCAGTTGTACCGATACTACACTCTCACTCTTTTGTGCAGATCCAGGTACCGGCCAGCAGTAGAGATTTTTAGTAGCCACTATTCATTATCCGGAGACGAGAGGTATATCTGCCGGCATTCGCAGATCCCGTGAGTCTTCTCTTAGTTCGTAGAGACTGTTTTATATTTCCTCAAAACGATTATATTATTTCTTTCAGCCCATTGATTGTAGTTCTTTAGTAGTTTGTGAATTGAAACCCTGGGGTAGTCTTAGAGTTATTTATATAATTAGTTCGTGGCTCGGTCTATTTATTTGCTTATTATCTTATATTTGGAGTTATTCTTTGGAAACCATTATATTAAGTTAACTTTAAATTTATTTTATTATGTTTAAATGGATAATCAAAGGAATATAGCTAATTGAACTCTAACCTTGTCTTTCCTAGCAAGTGTGGTGTTAGGCACCATCATGATCCCTAAGGTTGGGAATTTGGGTCGTGACAAGTTGGTATCAGTGCACTAGGTTGCTTAGGTCTCATAATTCACAAACAAGCTTAATAGAGTCTGAAGGATTGGTACGGAGATGTCTGTACTTGTCTCTCAGAGGCTATAAAGTTAGTAACAATTTCACTTATATTCTACTGTATCGTGTGAATTTATTCTACCATTGGTGATTGAACTTGTCTATTCTCATCCTCTCACAAATCTCGACAACGCACAAATCGTCTACAACCGGACATGAGATGAAGCCCCAATGACAGCTACGATTAGGGGAAGAGACAGAAGCAGAGCTCAGTCTAGGCAAAAGAGTTATGCCGATTGTAAGGTTCGTGATGTGGCATTCATGGTTGGATAGAGGGTATTGCTGCATGTGTCACCCATGAAGGGTGTTATAAGGTTGAGATTCTTGATAGAGTGGGGGAAGCAACTTATAAACTTACGTTTCCTCCAGGGTTATCCTCAGTTCATCCGGTATTCCACTTGTCTATGCTCCGGAAATATCATGGGTGACCCATTCCACGTGTTAGATTTTAGCTCTGTCCAGTAGTCGTTCTAGACTGGTAGGTTCGTTAGTTGAGTTCTAAGAGTTTTCCTTTAGTTCGAGTGCAATGGAAAGTTCATCCCATTGAGGCAGCGACTTGGGAGTCCGAGTCGGACATGCAGAGTAGATATCCACATTTTTTGCCATTTCAGGTAATTTTCTATGTCCGTTCGAGGGAAAACGTTTGTTTTAGAGGTGGAGATTGTGATGACCCAAGGGGTCATTTTATGAATTAAGACTTCGATAAAAAGGCTAATTTTAATTACCTTGATTTGCGTGTGCAGTACGGACGTGAAACCGGAAAGCTTTTTTGTGAAAATATAAGAAATAATAATTTTTAGAACTAAAATTATGTTTTAGTTGACATGAGTCTATATTTCTAGTAAACGGACTCGAATTTGTGTTCCAACGATCTCGAGAGGTCTGCAGTAAAATATGGGACTTGGGCGTATGCCCAGAAATGATTTGCGAGGTCCCAAGCCTTAGAAATTAATTTTTGAAAGAAATTATTTTGCTGAATTATTAATGAAATAAAGAAAAGAATTAATGTTTGAAACCATTGGTATATGTCACACCTCCTTTTTCACGGGTGAGGGTAATAAGGGAGTTTTTCCACTTTAAATGACATTATTCGATTTTTGGGATTTATTTTATTCAGAGTCCCCACCCGAATTATTTTACGGTGTTCCGGAACACCATTTATTTATTAGAAATCCCAAACCCAAGGAATTTTGACTTTGTTAAAATGTCTTCGACCTAGAAATCCGGGTAAGGAATTAGGTTAACCCGGAAGAAGGTGTTAGGTACTCTCGAGTTCCGTGGTTCTAGCATGGTCGCTTAATGATTAAACTTGGCCTAAATTGTTTAATTACTGCTTTTATACATATGTGCATTTTTTAATATCTTTACCGCTTTTATTATTCACTTGTATTTAAAGAGTTATTTTTGACACGGGTCACGTATGCGTAAAACCCGTTGGAAATTTAGATGTGTCAAAAATCATGTCACGCGGACGTGTACATAATTCTCGACACTGAATTCATTTAAAGATATAAATAAATTTGCGCAAGCTCACATTTGTTTTGGTTGTCAAAAGAAATCAAAATCACGTCACGCGAGTGTGTACGCAATTCCGATAATTTTAGAAATCTGTTCCTAAATATGTCTCTACGAGTGTTCATTTTAATCTTTATTTGTGTTACATAAACGTATACACAATTTTTAGAAAAAAGTGCATTTTAGTTGTTTTACTCAAAGTTACGCGAACGTATACTTTGGTTATTAAAATTCTAAGTGTAGTACCTTAAATTAATTTGAAAGTTGGCACTTAAATTATGTTACGCATGCGTGTAGACAATCATTATAATAGATTATCACGTGCCTAATAATAAATGCGGATATTTAAAAATTTAGGCACAATTATTATCCTATAATGAACAACACATAGTATATAATCCTGTAATGAACAACAGTCATCAAATTATCTATTACTCCCTCCAAAGTGCAATAAAGCCAATGTATCTAAGTCACTGAAATACCAAAAGTACCAAAAGATTATAAATCGAACAAAAGGGAAATATTAGTGATTGCATTGAAATCTATTTACATCCCTTTTCACCTTATCATTGCACGTTTTTACCCAATGGCCTTGCACATCAATATAACATCAAACGAACGGATAATTAAATATCAAGGAATGAAAAACGTGATTACGAGGATATATAACACCAAAGAAAACAATACATATCTAAAATCATACTCCAGCTAGCAAAGATGAGAAGACAGAATAAAATTGCAATGGAAAGAAAATGAAACTTTGGATAATATTATCTCCGAAGCAAATCGTATAGCAACCGAGAAAATCTCCGACACAGGGCCAATGACCACTGAATAACAGAACCATGACTGAGACTCCGACGGCGACAGAAAACTTGACGGACAGAACTCGATTTTTGGAGTGACTAACGACTATTTCGAAACTGGTTTTGAGGTTCTACCGGACTGGTTTTCATGGCTAAATGTTGCTGGGCATTACTGTGCGACTTGTTTTGGAGCTTCAGACGGCGTCCATGGTGGTGGTCTGCCGCTGGTTTGGTGAGAGGAGGAAAGGTGGTGTGCGACGGTAGGCTGGTGGTGTTGCTTGGAGGATATGGCGATGGGAGACGGGTGAGGAAGGTTGGACGACGGGGAAAGGGGGGGTATGGTTGCTTGCTTGCCGGTGACAACGGGGAAAGAGGAGCTGGTGGGGTTCTGTCGATGGTTTTTGGGTAAAGATCCAGGGAAGGGGAAAATGCTGCTCTATATGTTGAAAATGTGAAGAGGGTCCGGGGGTAACGACTGAAGGGTAGGGATGATAAAATTAGGTCTAGGTTTAGGTCTAGGAAAATGGGATTTTATAAAGAGGGGAATTTGGTTGGGCCTGCGATTTTGGGTCCTAAAATTGGGTGAATTTGAAATGAAGGCGAAATTGTTCTTCCAAAAACAGCCACCCTACTACTAATTGAATTTATTTTGCAGAAAGACTAATTAGCACTTTATCAAATTGATTAATGATAATGAATATTTTTGTGATTTTTATATATTAATCTATCAATTAAGAGTAATTAATTTCTAAAATTCAAATTAAA
The DNA here is from genome assembly GCA_005239505.1 of Nicotiana paniculata. Lineage (NCBI taxonomy): Eukaryota > Viridiplantae > Streptophyta > Magnoliopsida > Solanales > Solanaceae > Nicotiana > Nicotiana paniculata. The sequence goes on along the minus strand of MDKI01173246.1, from coordinate 26,652 downwards.
CCTAAGATGACATGCAATGAAAAATGTGACAAATTTTTATGATTTTTCTATAATTTGAAAATATTAAACCTACAGGAAATGCAACTAAATAAAGAAAAACTCTTAAAATTTATTAAAATTAATTATTGGATTATTTTTAGGAGTAATTTCCATGTAGGGCAACAATTGGGTGTTTACAGCTGCCCCTCTTTGCTCGAGAACATAAAGAGTTTTCGAGCAAAGATAAAGTGAGCAACTACGACCAATTTTTGCCCGTTTTGTAATCCATTTGGAAGCATTTTTAAAAAGGTTTGACCGAACTTTGCTTCGAAGGTTGCCTACATATCCTTGGCTATAAAGGAATCATGTCAGTGTAGTTCTTGAAGTTTTGGAGTGATGGAGTGATGAGCTCGAGAGTCGAGCGAGGTTTCATTCCGTCGAGGTTCCGGTCCGCAGTCACGTTCTTACATCAAAATAAAAAAAAGACTAATTAAGCCTATCAGCTATGAGTTACAAGATTCCTATATATGAGTCTTATGAACCTTGATCTTGCGTCTTGAATAATATTCATGCATACTTTAGATTTGAACCTTGATGCTTGTTAGCTGTAAATGCTGGTTTCATCTTCTTGTCCTCCGGATCAAGGCAGGATATACAGAACGGATGGCTTCAATCTTGTCCTGAATAGTCCATGTCTTCCCCGCTTCTGCACTTTGGATTCAATATTTTTCTTTTCTTCTTTTCTTTTATTCTGAATTGAGATGTCTTCTTTTGGTCGTCTTGAATCCATTGTCCTAAATTGTAATCTGCGCAAAATCAAAAACAAACAACTAGGGGTTGGAGAGTGGCCGATATGATATGATTGGATGCCCTCAGAGGCTGATGATGTTATGAAACATATACCCATGCACGACATGATATTCATACTCATATGCATGATGCTAAAATTGATTTATTATTACAGAGTTATCCAGACATACAGGTTGAGTTAATTACTCTATATCTCTTCCGTGTCTCTTATGTATTTATTTATGTGCCTTACATACTCAGTACATTATTCGTACTGACGTCCCTTTTGATTGGGGATACTGCGTTTCATGCCCGTAGGTACAGGTAGGCGAATTGACGGAGCTCCGGGTCAGAGTTGGAGCTCCGGAGCACTCCAACTCTCGCTGATAAGAGATCCTAAAAGTAGCTCCGGGTCAGTTCGCCTACCAGCTGAAGCATTGTTGGTTCTGGTGTTTCGCACCCGCGGATGGGGAGATGCAAGTGCGATGGACGGCACGCAGGTGCGGTTTTAGTCAAGGGCAGCCAGGCTCGTAGGTGTGGACAGGGTTCCGCAGGTGCGAATCCGCATATGCGGCCCAGTGATCGCAGGTGCGGCCCCAGTTCATTTAGTGAGTTTTTGCACCTGCGATGTATTTTCCGCAGGTGTGGGACCACAGGTGCGGTGTAATTAGCCGCAGGTGCGGTCATCACTGGGAAGAGAGTTTATATTCGAGTGTTTGTTCATTTTCACTCAATTTTTTATTTTGATTCGGGAGAAGGCGATTCTTTGACAGATTTTCAGAGGAATCTTGTGGGTAACGATTTCTTACTCGAATTTGGTTTTATTGCATTAATCTATTGTGTTCCTTTCCTTATTTAATCAAGGAGTTTGAGAGTAAAAGTTTTGAAATGGGAGAAAAATTTCCCCAATTGAAAATCCGAGATTATGAGATTTTGACGTCGGATTTTGATGATTCTTTGAGTGAGTTCGTGAGTGAATGGGTGTTCTAAATTTTTAACTTTCACTCGATTCCGAGATGTGGGCCTGGGGACGCGTTGACCAAGATTCCAACACACTGCAATCGCAGCCTTTTATTTTGATTGCAGAGAACAACTGCAGGACCTCTCACTTTTACCTTATGCGATCGCGGGTGAACCCTTGCGATCGCAGAGAGTAAAACACAGCTGTAGAAAAACAAGAAAAACCAGCAAAGACTTATCGGCCAAAAATTTCCGTTGAACACCCGAAACACACCTGAGGCCCCCGGGACCTCAACCAAAACTACCAACCAACCCTAATACTTCATTCAAACTTGGTCTATCCTTAAAAACACATCTCATAACATCAAAATCATCAAATATTCATATATTCAAGCCTAAGAACTTATGAAATTTCTAGAATTCACATCCGATGGCGAAACACGTCTAAACTCATCCGAATGACCTCAAATTTTGCACACAGGTCATAAATGACATTACGGACCTGTTGTCGCTTTCGTAATTTCATTCCAAGTTCAATATCAAAATTTCACCTATCGGCCGAAATCGCCGAGATTCTAACTTTTGCCAATTCTAGCCTAAATCCACAACCAACCTCGAAAGCACATTTTGAACACGCTCCTAACCCCAAAATCACCCAACGGAGTCGAGGAAATTTCATTCCGGATCCGTCTTCATACAGTCCTAGCTACGACACGATTTCTAAAGCTAAATTCCACATTTATGGACTATGTGTCCAAAATCAGTCCTGATTTCATTACTCAACGCTCCGACAAGTTCCAATAACATACAATAGACATGGGAGAAGCGGTTATTAAGGGATCGGGGCGTAAATTCTCAAAATAACCGACCGGGTAGTTACAATTATGACTTGCGTAAATCGTCGGTATTGGTTTTTAAGTTATGCGGAATCGATTTGGAAGAAAGAACTTCAAGATTTAAGCTCTAAGTTGGAAGAGTTGACCAAGTTTGAGTTTTTAGCATTTAACCTCGGAATGGAGTTACGTCAGTTCCGTTAGCTCTGTTGGGTGATTTTGGACTTAGGAGCGTGTCTGAATTGTAATTTGGAGGTCCATAGCTAAATTAGTCATGAAATGGCGAAAGTTAAATTATTGGAAAGTTTTCCGGGAGTAGACTTTTTGATATCAGGGTCGGATTTCGATTCTGGAAGTTGGAATAGGTACGTAATGTCAAACATGACATGATTTAATATTTAACGGTAAGTACATTTTTGGTACAAAAATCAAACGAAAAACATATTTGTTCTATATCCAATAGTTTAGGGGTAACTTTGGCCCCTTTCCGTAAAATAACTAAATAAATAAATAATGGTAAAGAAATGGGTTGGACCGATATATTTTCCTTATTGGCCCATGTACAACCTAAGGTGTAGGAAAGGGAGTGATTTAGGTCTTATAATAAATAAATAGAAGGAAAAAAAATAGTAAAAAAGGGAACGAAGGGAACAGAGGCGCCGATCTCAATTGGAGAAGAAAAGTTGGGGAGGAAATTAGAATCAGGTATCTATTCTTCACCAATAGTACATGATTAACTTTATACATGATTTATCTTGTAGTTATTATAGCCATCGTTAGGAGACGAGAAAATAATATGACAATGATTACATGGAATTAAATGGAGATTTATGTGTACAATGTTAGGGAAAGAATACACTGTAGCTATTTTGGTTTCTGCTATAGTGCTATTACACGCTTTCAAAGTCTTGCTATTACACGGTTTTGATGTCTTTAATTTGGAATAATGATTACCTAATGATTACATAATGATTATAGTAATAACGCTTAAAGTTTTGGGAATTTAGACCGCAGTAACTTTGCATTAGAAAGTCACGTTCTGCGTTTGATTTTAGAAATTGTATAAAAATTATAGCTTTATTAATTGAAATTGTTTGCATTGTGTGGTTTATTCAACTCGTCTTTGGCTAGATTGAGCCGAACGGAGGCAAATTTGTAAAGGAAAAAGCTAAATTGAGTATTGAGTTATTCGAATTGAGGTAAGTGTTTTGCCTAACTTTGTTGAGGGATATTTTCCTCCTATTTGTCATTGTTTCCTACATACTGGGGTGATACATATGTTAGGTCACGAGTGTATATGTATGTGTCAGGGTTAATCATGCTCGGGGTAGATTATGTTATAATTGTGTCTTGTAGAATTTCATAACCTCCTTGCTTTATGCCTCACTTGATTTCTAGATGTTAAGAACGTAGTGAAAAATGTTACAGTCAAGACTTAGCCTAATATAGCTTAATCAATGTGATGAAAATACTTAGGATACATTGACATGTCTAATTCGTCCATCTCTATGCATAATTGTTAATACGTTGCTATGACCGATATATTTTATATGCTAGATTCCATACTTGTGTTGTTGATAAACTGCGGGGTTTGTGGAAGTACTTGAATTATGCCTTGGATCAGGCTGGATAAGCATAGTACATGGCCTGGCCTCCCCCTCTAGGGCGACCTGCACCTCGAGTTGCCTGAGGTGGTGGGGTAGCAGCTGGGGTTGGAAGAATAGCTGGGGGGCCTGGTGGATGACGTGGAACCTTATAAGTCTGAGGTGGTGCACTCCTCCTCACTCTGGGAAATCTATGATCACATGACGAGGGTCACCAAACTCAAAACAACCCCTCGGATGACGTGGCGGATGCTGCTTACTCTGAACTGGCCTGCTGGACTGGCTAGTGATAACACCTCGAGCAGGAGGCACCTGAGATACTGGTGGTGCATAATAAGGCTCCTGAGGTCTAGGAGGAGCTGGAATACCACTGGCTGCTGGGAGAGCTGAATTAACGGGGTGATTCACAAAACACCTACCATAGCGTGCTCCTGGTGCACGGGCTCCTAAAAAATGACCAGTCTCTCGAGACCTCTTGGCCTCTCTCTCCTCCATGTCCCGGGCTAACATAGTCTCAACCCTCTGGGCAATACTCACGGCCTATTGGTTAGTAATATCGGTCTCCAGCTCTATGTCCATGCTGGTCTGAATATTGGGGTGGAGTCCCTCAATAAAGCGTCGAACCCTCTCTCTGTCAGTGACAACCAAAGCTGGTGTATGGTGAGCCAAACCGCTATAACGGACTGCATACTCTGACACAGTCATGGTACCCTGGCGTAGCTGCTCAAACTCCACACGCCAAGCATCGCTGAAGCTCTGAGGGACATACTCAAGTAAGAACATCTCGGAGAACTGAGCCTAAGTAAGTGAAGCTTCCTCGTCCGGACTACTAAGCTCAAAAGTACGCAACAACTGATAAGTTGCTCCCCTCAGCTGCAAATCAATGAAAGAAACCCCACTCGTATCCACAATACCCATAGTGTGGAGGGTGCGATGACACCCCTCGAGAAAACCCAGGGCGTCATCCGAAACTAGTCCGCTGAACTTATGTGGGTGGTACTTCTTGTACCTCTCAAATCGGAGCTGCTCTGCCTCAGGAACGGCTATCCTAGTCTCCTGCTGAGCTAGAGCTGCTGAGGGCATAGGAATATAATTTGGAACCTGCCCAATATGAACCCTCTGCTTAGGAGTACGGGCTGCGGGAGTCTGTGTCCCTCCCCCATCCTGGGATGTAGCTGGAGCTATCAGAAGTAGCCCGCCTGAGACAGAGTACTGAAGGCACTCAAGAACTGATCCAATGTCTCCTAGAGATCTGGAGTAACAGTATGGACCTCTTGTGCCCCTCCAACTGTAGCTGTTGGGGGCTCCTCTGCCTCTGGTCTAGCCGGTGCTCGGGCTTCACCGCATGCTCGGTCTCTGCCCCGGCCCCTGCGTCTGGTGGCTCTGACTGGGGGCTCGGGTGCTTGGCATTAGTACGTCAGGTACGGGTACGAACCATCTGCAAGCAAGAATAGAATAGAGTCTATGAATTTGATGACAGTAACTAGCACGATAAGGAATTTCAAGGAATTTGATAGTTCTTAACAGTTACATAGCCTCTCGAAGATAGATACAGACGTCTCCGTACCGATCCGCGAGACTCTAATAAATCGGCTTGTGACTTGTGACTCATATGAACCTAGACGCTCTGATACCCACTTGTCACGACCCGAATTACCCTCCGAACTGTCTCATGTCGGCACCTAGTCTCTACGACTATGTAAGCCTAAAATTTTCGGAAAATAAGGCAAAAAAATAATAGAAACAGTAAAGAAGAAGCAATACTATAAAATTTTAGCCGCTCGGCATTTACAGCTTTTACTTACCCAAAACCCAGAACATCACAAAGTCACAAACTCTGAAGTACTGTAGATCTATAAAAAAGAATAAGGAAAATGTATCTATATATCTCCTATATCTATACTAGAGTAGGAAGGGGACTCGTGAGATCCTGCGGACGCAGCAGAATTACCTCGCAGTCTCCCGAGCACCTGCTAAGATACGCCTAGCCACTGTACTGTGTATTGGTACCTAGATCTGCACATGAGGAAAACATGCGCAGGAAAGGGCGTGAGTACTTCACACTTGGTACTCCGTAAGTGCATCGCCTAACCCCAGTCAAGTAGTGAAGAGGTCAGGTTGAGGCTCTACAGAGTTGTAAAACAAGTAAATTATAAATTTAAAACAGTGAAATATAGATAAGCAATGATAAACAGGATTAATGGAAACTGGAAGAATTAATAACAGAAAGAGAGCCCTCGGCTCAGCACAACATGTATAATAACAATAAATATGCAATGTCGTACAAGAGGAAAGCTCCCGGATTTCAGTCTATAGTCCCAATTTAAATATGCTATACAGTACAGGGGGAAAGCTCTCGGATATCCGTCCGTAGTCCCAATTTAAATATGCATTTCAGTATAGGGGGAAAGCTCCTGGACCTCGGTCTGTAGTCCCAATTTAAATATACAATGCAGAAGTATGTCGGATACGGCTTAATTAAACAGTTCAGGAAAAGCAACATGCAAGAATAAAGTTAAACTATCTAAGCATAGTGTAACTAGTAGCAAATAAGAGGAAATCAAGTAAGGACATGTAGGCATGCTTATTCTTAATCTAACTACTCAGTTAAGACCGGAAAGCAGTAATATAGGAATGGAAATGAGTGATGCCATGGAAGGAAAAATGGAATTTTAGCAACAATGACCCGTGTATGCACTCGTCACCTCACGTATACGGCATCCACGGAACAAAATCAGTATAAAAATGCCTAAGGGGAAGTCCCCAACATTGAGTTAGGCAAGCCACTTACCTTGACTGCGCTAATCAACTCAATACCACGCTCTTGCCACGAGTATCCGACTCCAGGTGGCCCAAATCTATTCAATTCGATTGCATAATGTAAATATCACTTCAAGGGAATAAAATAGCTATTTATTTCTAAGCTAATACGCGAAATTAGGAAATTCTCCCAAAACGTCCCCCGAGCCCACGCCTTGGAATCGGGTAAAAATTATATTTCCCGAACGCCTATTCTCTCATGAACTTACTTGAACAGGAATCAACAAAATCCGACGTCTAAATCACCCTAAATCCTTAGTTTTCTACTTGTGGAAGTTTCATTCCAATTCCATGGGTTTTCATCCAATTTCATTGATTAGATTGAGGAAATTGATAGAGATTATTGATATATAGAAGGATTAAGGTTAGAAAACGTTACTTATGATTCTCCTCTTCAAATTTCACTGAAAATCGCCAAATCCCGAGCTCTCAATCAATTTTGGAGTTATGAATTTCAAACCCTCGGATTTTAGTATAACCAACCCAGGTATTTCGCACTTGCGACCTTGGTATCACACCTGCGGAAACACAATTGCAGGTGCAGAAACTCATTAAACGGCCTGGGGTCGCACCTGCGGTGGCTGGGTCACAGGTGAGGCTCCGCACCTGCAGATAATCTACTGCGCCTGCGAGTCTGGCCAGACTTAACTACGTCCGCACCTGCATGCACCCCCTTCTCACTTGCGTGTCCGCACCTACGGAAAAACCATCACAGGTGCGAGACACCAGAACCAGAGGCCCCCCGGTACCTCAACCAAGCCTACCAACTAACCCTAATACCTTCTTCAAACTTTTCCTAGCCTTAAAAGCACATCTCATAACATCAAAATCATCAATTATGCATAGATTCAAGCCTAAGAACTTATGAAATTTCTAGAATTCACATCCAATGCTGAAAAACGTCAAAACTCATCAGAATGACCTCAAATTTTGCACACAGGTCACAAATGGCATTACGGACCTGCTTTCGCTTTGGGAATTCCATTCCGAGTCCGATATCAAAATTTCACCTATCGTCCAAAATGGCCGAAATTCTAACTTTCGCCAATTCAAGCCTAAATCTATAACCGACCATGAAAACACATTCTGAACATGCTTCTAACCCCGAAATCACCCATATGAGCTAACAGAGTTGACATAATTCTATTCCGGATCCGTCTTCACACAGCTCAAGCTACAGCCTGATTTCAAAGGCTAAAATCCACATTTGAGGACTATGTGTCAAAAATCACTCCGGATTTCATCACTCAACGCTCTGACAGGTTGCAATAACATATAAAGACATGGGAGAAGCGGTTATTAGGGGATCAGGGTGCTAACTCTCAAAAAGACCAACCGGGTCGTTACATTAACTAAAGTGACTTATAGTTAATTGAACATTAAAAACGAAGGATGGCCACATATAGCTATTGAATTAATTATAGTTTCCATAACTATGGGCCTTTACAATAATCTGGTATTAGTATAAAATAAATAACTTGAACATCGTAGCTTGCTTTAGGCGCAATTAAATATATTATCGTGACTATGGGTACGGTTCTCGTGGCGTAGTCACATAAATGTAACTCCAAAATTTTAGTGCACAATGGTATGACTCGACCCACCCAACTTGAAATATTTAAAATAAACATATCGTAAATCGCGGGTGCATTGCATGTGGCGCGATTTGCAACGTGTACCAAAACAACAAGTGTACGACAATATGACTTGTTCCAACAATAATTTCGATAAATACTAAAAGCGGTTCAAAAGGTTTAAAATGCACAATAGGTTTAAAACACGTATTTAATCAGATAATTACGCCAATTATTAATAATTGAGCGACCGTGCTAAAACCACGGAACTCGGGAGTGCCTAACACCTTCTCCCGGGTTATTCGATCCTTACCCGGTCTTCTGGCTCGCAGACTTTTAACATTGTCAAAATTTCCTCAATTTGAGATTTTAAAATAAATAACTGGTGTCTCAGAAAACCGAAAAAAATCTGGGTGGCGACTCTGAAATTAAACAAATAATCCCATTTCGATTATGTCCCTTAAATTGGAAAAACTCCCTTATCCCACCCCTATCGGGGAAAACGAGGTGTGACAGCTCTGGCGACTCTCTTGGGGATTTGAACCCAAAATATCTAGTTCAGGGTTCAGAATTCGAGCTTAGAATAGCTGTTATGATTGGCTTTCATGATTGTCTGATTTTTACGTGTTTGAGCCTAAGTTTTTAAATGCTGCTTTGTTTTACCGCATTGATATTGTATGAACTGTATATAAACTGCTACCAAACCCTTCTTCTCTCTGAGTCTTCTAAATCTTCTGGGAAGCATGCGCTTCACGTGGCTTCTTTTCTGTTAGAGTCCTCCTAATTTTAGAACGAGGATCGGACAAGTTGCAAAGCTAGCGAAGCTTCTGTATCCCCGGTACGCTGCCCTACCTCGGCTCGAGTTGTCCGCTCGGGTAAGCCAGGACTAGAACAATAAACCCTAAGATTTAAACTTATAATAACATATCCTCATGCCGAATCCTTAGTAGGAACGTTTTGTTTGCATCACGTGCATTTGACTTCGGGGACTCCACATAGAGGTTGGTCCGTCTAGGACAGGTGTACCCAAATTAAAAGACCATCCTGATGCATCTTACGTGCTACTTATGTATTTGTTTGTTTCGACTTGCGTGTTGACTGGATTTTAGAATAGGTAAGTGAAAAGAAAATCAAAAGAAAAAAAAAGAGTGAGAGGTAGGTATTTGAAAAATTTAGAAACTCTGCCAAATTTAAAAAAAAAAGATAAAGAAAATAAGTCAAGGTTTTAAAAAATACATGTTTCCTCTGTTCCGTGAAAACTGGTAGAACTACACGGGTCTGATTCTCACCGGATGTGAGATACGTAGGCAAACCTCATCGGTTTCGGCCCTCAATTTTCAAAAAAAAAAAAAAAAAATTCTACTTCCTTCTTTAGAAAAGTCTTTCTTTGAGACGCTAATTTTCAAAAATCCAAAACAATTTCCTTTACTTCATACTTTAGAGATGTCTCTCTATGAGTCCCCAATTTTCAAAGTACACAAAAATATTTTCCTTTACTTCATACTTTAGAAATGTCTCTCTATGAGTCCCCAATTTTCTAAAAAATCCAAAAATATCATTACTTCATACTTTTGAAATGTCTCTCCATGAGTCCCCAATTTTTAGAAAATCCAAAAAACAATTTCATTATTATTTAGAATTTTTTCTTTCAAAAATTGAAAAGAAAATTCAAGATTCAAAAAATATTTTCTTTAGAAGTCTTTCTTTCATAATTTTAACATAAAAGTCCAAAGATCCAAAAATATTTTTCTTTCTTCGTTGGAAGTTTTTCTTTCGAAATTCACCGGGAATAAAATAATGAAAAAAAAACGTAATCAAAAAAAATTTTCTTTCTTCTAAATAAGTCTTCCTTTCGAAAATTACAAACAAAAAAAATTCAAAATTCAAAAAAAGAGTTTGTTTATTTCCTTTATTCCTGATCTTGCTGAACTACGCATGATCTGATTCATGCGGCGTCATGATACATATGCAACCTGTCACGACCCAAATTCCAACTCAGGTCGTGATGGCGCCCAAAACTGGAGTTAGGCAAGCCAACATCAGTTTACTAGCGAGATTTCTTTACTTATTTAAATATTTAAATACTTTTCAAGTTTAGATCAAGAAACCCTTTAAAGAAAACGGTCAAGTGAATGCAACTTGGTTAAATGAACTCAAAATATCGTTTCCATCATATGTGGTATAGCAAAAATATTAGAAAATTCACTACGTGTGCCAGGACCTAGTGTCACAAGTCCACATGCGACTAGAGGAATATACAAAGTAGACAAAATAAATATACAAATGTCTAAAAAGAGAAGACAAAATATCAAAAGAAATAGAAGAAACTCCACAGTGCTGCTGAGGAACGCCAGAGAGAGCAACTCACCTTGTAGTCTAATCCAGGAAGTACTCTCACGATCACGCTACGGTATGATAACAGGATGCACCAGCCTCAGAACCTGTACAATTAAGTACAAAAGCGTAGCATGAGTACATATAAACATATATGTACCTAGTTAGTATCCCTTCTAAACTCAAAGAAGTAGTGATGAGAGGTAGACGTATTACTCACTAGGGTCATTAGCAATAATATAATTAAACAGGTTTAATCAGGATTAGCAATTATGGAAATCAAATAGACATGGAATATCAAGTATGTGAACTACCACCTGCCACAAGTGCCAAATAACAACATTAATAAAAGTTCCAAGTCCCCTACCACATAGAACAATTCATTTGACAATATTAATAAGACTCTCAGTCAAATACATAGCATATAGTATGCCGAGGCGTACGACCGAAATGACCCAAAAATTAAATGTGCACAGCCGAAGGGTCGAATGGCTCGATTCATAGATGCATATGTTACCTCACTCGCGAATCGATCGTGCGACGTGGTTGACATAATATAAGGCTACCCCGCTCAAGAATCATACATGTGACACGGGTGCTCGTACACATACACAGAATTATCGGGAAATTTAGGAAATATAGAGTTCACACTTGGAAAACAAGAATCATGGCAACAACAAGATTTAGTGTAATCTTCCATTTTCTCATCCTAGTTTCAAGGATAATAATCGACTAGGAATACATGCAGGGATAAAAGTAAGGAAGATAAGCATGCTTGTGAGTCCTAAAGACTACCCTGCATAACATAGAAGTAGCTACGCACGAACTCTCGTCACCTCATGCGTGTGTAGACCTCGCAAATAAGGACCATTCAGTCATTTATAATTACCTATGGGGACAATTCCCTCTTACAAGGTTAGAAAGGAGACTCACCTCGCGTAGAACCTACTTCCTGGGTCAAGAACGTGCCTGAAACTCCAAACTATACACCTGAGGACTCGAAACTAGTCAAATATTATATAAATACATTAATATATACTTAAAAGTATGGAATTCTCTTACTAGATTAGCTAATTCATATTTTTGAAGAAATCCCTAAATACACCCCTGGGCCCACATGCTCGGATTCCAGAAATTTTCGAAGAAAACACTCACCCATAGCCTAAGGATAAAAAATATATAGTTTTTACATGATTTCATGGTAGAAAAGTGGTGAAATTCCCTAAAGTTCATCAACCCTAGGTTTTCACCCTAACCCCTTTCATTTCCACTAATTACGTGTTAATCTACCTAAGATTTAGTGTAATAATCTAACATTTAAATTGAAATTACATACCTTTTAGTAGCTAGGCCAAATACCCTCTTGAAAGCCCTCAAAATCGCCAATGGAGGAGAAGAAAAATGGTGAAAAATGGTTAAGTCACGAATTAAATGGGCTCACTGCCTTCAGTGACCTCGGACATGCGGCTGGAGGACCGCACCTGCGCTCCCGCACGTGCGAGCCATTGGTCCACCTGCGGATTTTTGGAAAGGAGCATGGGGATCGCACCTGCGGTAGGAATTCCGCACCAGCGGACCCGCTCCTGTGGAGAAGGGTCCGTACCTACGAAGGTAGGACTTTCCTCCTGGGAATCGCACCTGCGAGGTCTCGACCGCAGGAGTGGTCTCGCACCTGTGATCTAGGCAACGACACCTGCGGTCACACTAGACCCGGTGCACCAACAGTTGCAACTGCTGGTTTTATGCCCCGTTTGGTGTCCGGGAGGCAACTGGGCCCACCCGAACCCCCGTAAAATTATACCAACAAGTCCTAAATTACATTACGGACTTTCTCGAGCCTTAGGAACACCCAAAACAACACTAAAACTCGAAATCACTCCTCAAAACCCCCTAGAATCAAACGAAAGGATTTTTAAGTTCTTGAATTTGGTTCAATGCGCCGAACAACCCTATACTACTCGGAATGACACCATATTTTTCAAGAAAGTCATAAACGACATAACTGAAATATTCCCATTCTCGAAATTCCATTCGGACCTCGATAACTCAAAAACACGTTGCAATCCAAAATATGAACTTAAGGAAACTCTATTTTCGCTATTTGGCGTCGAAATGCTCCCGCGTCATCCAAGACCCATTCTGGACATATGCACCAGTCCGAAATCATCATACGAGGCTACTGGAATCGGTGAAACTCGATTCCGAGGTCGTTTACTCCGAATGTTGACCAAAGTCAAACATGGCCTTAAAAGCCAAATCTTAAGGAACCAAGTTTTCCTATAGTACCCTATACACTTTAGAATCCCGAACCACCCGTCCCCGCAAGTCATGAATCACTGAAAGCCGCTACGGGAAGTCTTATTTAGGGGAACGGGGTCCGAATACGCAAAACGACCGTTCGGGTAGTTACATTCTCCACCTCTTAAACAAATGTTCGTCCTCGAACGGGTCTAGAATCATACCTGAAGTTCTAAATAAGTGTGGATATCGGCTCCGCATGTCCTCCTCGGACTTCCAAGTTGCCTCCTCAACTGGTTGGCCTATCACCTGAACATTCACCGCAAAAACTCTCTTGGACCTCAACTGGCGGTCATGTCTGTCAATAATGGCAACTGGCTCCTCCTCGTAGCCCAATCTCTCATCCAACTGAATAGTGCTGAAATCAACCAAGTGAGAGAAGTCGGTACGATATCTCCGGAGCATGGATACATGAAAGACCGGATGGACTCCCGATATGTGGGGAGGTAGAGCGAGCTCATAGGCAACCTCTCCAACACGCCTCAATACCTCGAAAGGACCTATAAACATCGGGCTCAGCTTGCCCTTCTTCCCGATTATCATAATGCCCTTCATTGGCCAAACCTTTAGCAGAACCTTATATCCCTCCATAAATGACACATAACGTGCCCTCTGATCCGCGTAACCTTCTGTATGGACTGTGCTGTGCGGAGCCTCTCCTGAATCAACTTCACCTTCTCCAAGGCATCTCTCACCAGGTCCGTGGTTATAAATTAGCCTCGCCAGGCTCAAACCACCAGATAGGATAACGGCATCGCCGACCATCTAAAGCCTCAAATGGAGCCATCTCAATGCTCGGCTGATAACTATTATTGCAAGAAAACTCGGCCAAAGGCAAGAATTGGTCCCACTGACCCCCAAAATCAATCACACGTGCTCTAGGCATGTCCTCCAATATCTGAACCATACGCTCCGACTGACCATCAGTATGCGGGTAAAATGTTGTGCTGAGGTCTATCTGAGTACCCATCACTTTGTGCAATGATCTCCAGAAGTGCGAGGTGAACTGAGGACCTCGATCTGATATAATGGATACCGACACACCATGCAGCCGGACTATCTCTCGAATGTAAATCTAGGCTAGCCTCTCAGAAGTATACGTAGTACTCACAGGAATAAAATGCGTTGATTTGGTCAATTTATCCATAATGACCCAAACCGCGTCATCCTTCCGCAAGGTCTGAGGCAACCCAACCACAAAGTCCATAGTGATGTGCTCCCACTTCCACTCAGGAATGGGCATCTGCTGAAGTAGGCCTCCGACCCTTTGGTGCTTACAGTTAACCTGTTGGCAGTTAAGACACCTAGCCACATACTCCACAATGTCGTTCTTCATTCGCCTCCACTAGAAATGCTGCCTCAGGTCACGATACATCTTCGTAGCACCAGGATGAACCGAATACCGTGAATTGTGCGCCTCCTCTAGAATCCTCTACCTCAAGCTATCAACATTAGGAACAAACAACTGACCCTGAAGTCTCAGAACACCATCCTTGCCAATAGTAACCCCCTTGGCACCACCCTGAACCATTGTCTCCCGTACCTCTTCCAAGCATGGATCATCATATTGCTAAGCCTTAATCTCCCCCAATAACGAATTATGAGCAACTAAATGTGCAAGAACTCGATGTGGCTCTGAAAAATATAATCTCACCAAGCGATTAGCCAGGGACTGCATGTCCAAGGCTAGAGGTCTCTCCTCCGCTGCAATGAAAGCCAAACTACCCATACTCTCCTCCTTTCTGCTCAAAGCATCTGCTACTACATTAGCCTTACCTGAATGATAAAGGATGGTGATATCATAATCCTTCAGCAACTCAAGCCACCTGCGCTGCTTCAAATTAAGATCCCTCTGCTTGAACAAGTGCTGCAAAT
Source organism: Nicotiana paniculata (assembly GCA_005239505.1). Lineage (NCBI taxonomy): Eukaryota > Viridiplantae > Streptophyta > Magnoliopsida > Solanales > Solanaceae > Nicotiana > Nicotiana paniculata. Next base: position 11,586 of record MDKI01173246.1, on the reverse strand, counting down.
TGCGGTGGTCTGTATAAACCTCACAAGACACCCCATAGAAGTAATGCCTCCAAATCTTATGAGCATGGACAATCGCTGCCAATTCCAAATCGTGCACTGGATAATTCTTCTAATGAATCTTCAGCTGGAGTGAAGCATAAGTAATAACTCTCCCTTCCTGCATCAACACACCCCCAGCCAACACGTGAAGCATCACAATATACTGTATACATCCCATAATCGGAAAGAAATACCAGAAATAGTGACGAGGTCAATGCTATCTTGAGCTTCTGAAAGCTCGCCTCACACTCATCGGACCACTGAAATGGAGCATTCTTCTGAGTCAATCTGGTCAATGGGGCTGCAATGGATAAAAAATCCTCCACAAATCGCCGATAGTAGCCTGCTAGACCCAAGAAACTCCTAAACTCAGACATGGACAAAGTAACCATCTTGCCATGGAAATCACGATGGCATGATGAGGAGATAGCAAATCCATGCCTAGGATAATCTCAAAATCAACCATATCGAGCAATATGAGGTCCACTCTAGTCTCGAACACGCATAATGTGATCACACGAGACCGATAAATCCGGTCTACCACTACTGAATCACCAACGGGAGTGGATACATATATAGGAGAACCCAAGGACTCACGAGGAGCATCCAGAAAAAAAGCAAACAAGGTTGACACATATGAATAAGTAGATTTTGGGTACAATCGCACTGATGCCTCTCTACTACATACTGAAATAATACCTGTGATCGTGGCATCTGCTCCGGTCGGAATGGCGTAGATTCTGGCTGGAGTACCTGAAGACTGACCTCCGGTAGACTGAATAGGAGCTAGCTGAGCTCCACCTGCCTGGCCTCCACCTCTGGGACGATCTCTATTGGCCTGCCCTCCATCTCTAGATGGACGGGGTGCCGGTGCTGAGAATGCTGGCTGGTAACACTGCTGAATAGCCTTTCCCTTAATACCGGGAAAATTCCTCCTCATATGTCCTGAATCTCCACACTCGTAACACCTCGCTGGAGGCATGGCCTGCTGCCCTGAAGATGAACCCTGAATATCCGGGGGACGATGAGAACTCTCTGGCATGGCACTGAAGTAAGGACTAGGAGACCCCTGATGACCTAAATACCTATCGGAGGGACCCTGAATGGCTGGTGAGAGGTAAGAACTCTCCGGCATAGCACTGAAATAAGGTCTCACTGGAGCATCACGAGGATGTGGTGGAGGAGCTGAATATGGAGGCCTGCTGGTCTGGCCTCTACCGAACTGACCTCTACCCCTGGCTGGGGCACCTCTGAAATATCCAAAAAATCAATCTCTCTTGTCCTGCTGACCCTGCTCTCTGCCCCTCAATCAGTAACCCTCAGTTCGACGAGCTATCTCGACCATAAGATGATAAGGAGTACCCATCTCCACCTTTCGGGCCATGTTGGACTTAATAAGGGAGTGTAGCCCATCTACAAACCTCCGCACTCTCTAAGAACCAGTAGGAAGAATCATAAGGGCATGGCGGCACAACTCTGAAAACCTGGCCTCGTAGTCTGTCACCGACATCTGCCCCTGCTCCAGTTGCTCAAACTAGTACCGCAGCTCTTTCCTCTCGGAGGGTGGAATATACCTGTCCAGAACAGCTGAGTGAACTGCTACCATGTGATAGTAGGGGAACCTGCTGGCCTACCAAGGATAAATGACTACCACCACCTGCGGGCCCTGCCCTCAAGCTGGAAGGTAGCGAAGTCGACTCCATGGGCCTCCAAAATCTTCATGTTATGCAGTCTGTCCCTGCACCTATCAACAAAGTCCTGTACATCCTCGTCTTTCTCACTTGCAAAGATAGGAGGGTGCAATCAAGTCCACCTATCAAGTAGCTTCTGCGGATCACCGTTCGCAGCCGGTCTGAGCTCTGCCGCTGAATGACCTGTGACCTGGGCGATAGGGGTCTGAACTCCCCCTCCCGCATGAGAAGTGGCAGGATCCCCTGGAAATAAACCATCCTGGGTCATAGTGTCCATGAACCATATCATACGACCCATGATCTCCAGAAAGCCTGGTGCAGTCATGAAATCTGCTGGGGCAGGATCTACTGGAGGCACCTCGTCCTGATCCTCGATGATAGGATCCTCTGAGGGTGCTAATGGAGCAACTATGGGATGCCCTCATTCCCTACCTCGGGCTGGTGCCCTCCCTCTGCCTCTGCCACGGCCTCGGACGGCGGGGGAAGCGATATCTCCCGGGTCTGGAATATCAGCTACACGAGTCCTCACCATCTGTGAGAGAATAGAATAATCAGATTTAGTAAGACCATCAACTGCACGATAGAATAAGAATAAAGAGAGGCTTATTAACACCTTATAGCCTCCCAAAGATAAATACAAATTTCTTCGTATCGATCCTCAAGACTTTACTAGGTTTGCCTGTGACTTGTGAGACCTACGTGAACCTAGAGCTCTAATACCATGTTGTCACGACCCAAATTCAAACTCAGGTCGTGATGGCGCCCAACACCGGAGTCGGGCAAGCCAACATCAATTTACTAGCGAGATTTCTTTACTTATTTAAATATTTAAGTACTTGTCAAATTTAGATTTAGAAATCATTTAAAGAAAATGGTAAAGTGAATGCAACTTGGTTAAATGAACTCAAAATATCGTTTCCACCATATGTGGTATAGCAAAAATATTAGAAAACCCACTACGTGTGCCAAGACCTAGTGTCAGAAGTCAATAGGCGACTAGTGGAATATACAAAGTAGACAAAACAAATATACAACCGTCTGAAAGGAGTAGACAGAAATATCAAAAGAAATAGCAGAAACTGCACAATGCTGCTGAGGAACGTCAGAAAAATATCTCACAGTGTAGTCTGATCCAGAAAGTACTATGCCGATCGCGCTCCGGTATGATAACCAGATGCACCAGCCTTAGAACCTGTACAATTAAGTACACAAGCGTAGCATGAGTACATATAAACAAATATGTACCCAGTGAGTATCCCGTCTAAACTCGAAAAAGTATTGACGAGAGGTAGACGTATTACTCACTAGGGTCATTAGCAATAATTTAAGTTAACAAGTTTAATCAGGATTAGCAATTATTGAAATCAAGTAGACATGGAATATCAAGTATGTCAACTACCACCTGCCGTAAGTGCCAAATAAAAACATTAATAAAACTCCCAAGTCCCCTAACACATAGAACAATTCATTTGACAATATTAATAAGACTCTCAGTAAAATACATAACATATAGTATGCCAAGGCGTACGGCCAAAGCGACGAAAAAATTAAATGTGTACTGTCTAAGGGTCGAACAGCTCAAACCATAGATGCATCTATTACCCTGCTCGCGAATCGATCGTGCGACGCGGTTGACATAATATAAGGCTACCTCGCTCACGAATCATACATGCGACATGAGTGCTCGTGAAGAAATCCCTAAATACACCCCTAGGCCCACATGCTCGAATTCCGGAAATTTTCGAAGAAAACACTCACCCATAGCCCAAGGATAATAAATATATAGTTTTCCATGATTTCATGGTAGAAAAGTGGTGAAATTCCCTAAAGTTCATCAATCCTAGGTTTTCACCCTAACACCTTTGATTTCCACTAATAAGGTGTTAATCTACCTAATATTTAGTGTAATAATCAAACATTTAAATGGAAATTACTTACCTTTTAGTAGCTAGGCCGAATACCCTCTCGAAAGCTCTCAAAATCGCCAACGGAGGAGAAGAAAAATGGTTAAGTCCCGAATTAAATGGGCTCATTGCCTTAAGTGACCTCGCACCTGCGGCTCGAGGACCGCACCTGCGAGCCATTGGTCGCACCTGCGGATTTTTGACAAGGAGCCTGGGGATCGCACCTACGGTAGGAATTCTGCACCAGCGGACCCGCTCCTGCGGAGAAGGGTCCGCACCTGCGAAGGTAAGACTTTCCTCCTGGGTGTCGCACCTGCGAGGCCTCGACCGCAGGAGCATTCTCGCGCCTGTGATCTGGGAAACCGCACCTGCGGTCGCACCAGACCTGGTGCACAAAAAGCTGAAAATGCTGGTTTTTGGCCCTGTTTGGTGTCTGGGAGGCACCTGGGCCCACCCGAACCCCCGTGCAATTATACCAACACGTTATAAATCACATTACGGACTTGCTCGAGCCTTCGGAACACCTAAAACAACACTAAAACTCGACATCATTCTTCAAAACCTCCTAGAATCAAACTTAAGAATTTTCAAATTTTTGAAATCAGTTCAATGCGCTGAACCGACCTATACTACTCGGAATGATACCAAATTTTGCAAGAAAGTTATAAACGACATAACAGAACTATTCCCTTACGGACCTTGATAACTCAAAAACACGTTGCAAACCAAATTATGAGCTTAAGGAAACTCTATTTTGTGTCGAAATGCACCCGGGCCATCCAAGACCCATTCCGGACATACGCACCAGTCCGAAATCACCATACGAAGCTAGTGGAATCGCTGAAACTCGATTCCGAGGTCGTTTACTCCGAATATTGACCGAAGTCAAACTTGGCCTTAAATTCCAAATCTTAAGGAACTAAATGTTCCGATATTACCCTATACACCTCCGAATCCCGAACCGCCTGTCCCCGTAAGTCATGAATCACTTAAAGCCGCTACGGGAAGTCTTATTTAGAGGAACGGGGTCCGGATACGCATAACAATTGGTCGTGTCGTTACATTCTCCACCTCTTAAACAAATGTTCGTCCTCGAACGGGTCTAGAATCATATCTAAAATGCTGAATAAGTGTGGATATTTGCTCCGCATGTCCTCCTCGGACTCCCAAGTAACCTCCTTAGCTACATGGCATCTCCACTGGACCTTCACCGCAGAAACTCTCGTGGACCTCAAATGGCGGTCCTGTCTGTCAATAATGGCAAATGGCTCCTCCTTGTAACCCAACCTCTCATCCAACTGAATAGTGCTGAAATCAACCAAGTGAGAGAAGTCGGCGCGATATCCCCGGAGCATGGATACATGAAAGACCGGATGGACTCCCGATAAATGGGGAGGTAGAGTAAGCTCATAGGCAACCTCTCCAACACGTCTCAATACGTCGAAAGGACCTATAAACATCAGTCTCAGCTTGCCCTTCTTCACGAATCTCATAATGCCTTTTATTGGAGAAACCTTCAGCAGAACCTTATCTCCCTCCATAAATGACACATCACGTGCCCTCTGATCCGCGTAACTCTTTTGTCTGGACTATGCTGTGCCGAGCCTCTCCTGAATCACTTTCACCTTCTCCAAGGCATCTCTCACCAGGCACGTGCCATAAAACTTAGCCTCGCCAGGATCAAACCACCCGATAGGAGAATGACATCGCCGACCACATAAGCCTCAAATGGAGCCATCTCAATGCTGGAATGATAACTATTATTGTAAGAAAACTCGGTCAAAGGCAAGAATTGGTCCCACTGACCCCCAAGATCAATCACACATGATCTGAGCATGTCCTCCAATATCTAAACTGTACGCTCCGACTGACCATCAGTCTACGGGTGAAATGCTGTGCTGAGGTCTATCTGAGTACCCATCTCTTTGTGCAATGCTCTCCAGAAGTGCGAGGTGAACCGAGGACCTCGATCTGATATAATGGATACCGGAACACATGCATACAGACTATCTCTCAAATGTAAATCTTGGCTAGCCTCTCGGAAGTATAAGCAGTACTCACCAGAATAAAATGCGCCGATTTAATCAATCTATCCACAATGACCCAAACCGCGTCAACCTTCCCCAAGGTCTGAGGCAACCCAACCGCGAAGTCCATAGTGATGCTCTCCCACTTCTACTCAGGAATGGGCATCTGCTGAAGAAGGCCTCCGGGCCTCTAGGGCTCATACTTAATCTGCTGGCAGTTAAGACACCTAGCTAGATACTCCACAATGTCTTTCTTCATACGCCTCCCCCAGAAATGTTGCCTCAGGTCACGATACATCTTCGTAGCACCAGGATGAATAGAATACCGTGAATTGTGCGCCTCCTCTAGAATCCTCTACCTCAAGCTATCAACATTAGGAACACACAACCGACCCTGAAGTCTTAGAATACCATCCTTGCCAATAGTAACCTCCTTGGCACCACCCTGAACCACTGTCTCCCATAGCTCTGCCAACCGTGGATCATCATATTGCCGAGCCTTAATCTCCCCCAATAACGAAAACTGAGCAACTACATGTGCAAGAACTCGACGAAGCTCTGAAAGATCTAATCTCACCAAGCGATTTGTCAGGGACTGAATGTCCAAGGCTAGAGGTCTCTCCTCCGCTGCAATGAAAGCTAAACTACCCATACACTCTGCCTTCCTGCTCAAAGCATCTGCTAATACATTCGCCTTACCCGGATGATAAAGGATGGTGATATCATAATCCTTCAGCAACTCAAGCCACATGCGCTGCCTCAAATTAAGATCCCTCTTACAATTAATGCCTTCAAATTCTACACCCGAGGACTCGAAAATAGTCAAATATTATATAAATACGTTAATATACACTCAAAAGCATGAAATTCTCTTACTAGCTTAACTAATTCATCTTTCTTGAAGAAATCCTTAAATACATCCCCGGGCCCACATGCTCAGATTCTAGATATTTTTTAACGAAACACTCACCCATAGCCTAAGGATCATAAATATATAGTTTTTCCACGATTTCATGGTAGAAAAGTAGTGAAATTCCCTAAAGTTCATCAACCCTAGGTTTTCACCCTAACCCCTTTGATTTCCACTAATTAGGTGTTAATCTACCTAATATTTAGTGTAATAATCAAAAATTTAAATGGAAATTACTTACCTTTTAGTAGCTAGGCCGAATACCCTCTTGAAAGCTCTCAAAATCGCCAACGGAGGAGAAGAAAAATGGTTAAGTCCCGAATTAAATGGGCTCACTGCCTTCAGTGACCTCGCACCTGCGGCTCGAGGACCGCACCTGCGAGCCATTGGTCGCACCTGCGGATTTTTGGCAAGGAGCCTAGGGATCGCACCTGCGTAGGAATTCCCCACCAGCGAACTCGCTCCTGCGGAGAAGGGTCTGCACTTGCGAAGGTAGGACTTTCCTCCTGGGAGTCGCACATTCGAGGCCTCGACCGCATGAGCGGTCTCGCACCTGCGATCTAGGCAACCGCACCTGCGGTCACACCAGACCTGGTACACCAGCAGCTGAAACTTCCGGGAGGCACCCAGGCCCACCCGAACCCCCGTGCAATTATACCAAAAAGTCCTAAATCATATTACAGAGTTGCTCGAGCCTTCGGAACACCCAAAACAACACTAAAACTCGAAATCACTCCTCAAAACTCCCTAGAATAAAACTTAAGAATTTTCAAGTTCTTGAATTCGGTTCAATACGCCGAACTGACCTATACTACTCGGAATGACACCAAATTTTGCAAGCAAGTTATAATGTCAAAGTAGAACTATTCCTAGTCTCAGAATTCCGTTCGGACTCTATTTTCGCTATTTGGCATCAAAAATCTCCCGGGTCATCCAAGACCTATTCCGGACAAACGCACCCGTCCGAAATCATCATACAAAGCTACTGGAATCGGTGAAACTCGATTCCGAGGTGGTTTACTTCGAATGTTGACCGAAGTCAAACTTGGCCTTAAAATCCAAATCTTAAGGAACCATGTATTCCTATATTACCCTATACACTTCCGAATCCCGAACCACTCGTCCCTGAAATTCATGAATCACTGAAAGCCGCTACGGGGAGTCTTATTTAGGGGAAAGAGGTATGAATATGCAAAACGACCGGTCGGGTCGTTACACAACCCACATCAGGTTCGTTCGAATGACTTTTAAAAAAAAAAGTGAAAAAAAAATCAATCAAAAAATAATGATAATAATAAGAACCTACTGAGTCCATTCTAACGTGTCTTTTGTTTTGAATTATGAAGAAAGTTTGGAGTGGTCGATTTGTGGTAAGATGACAACACAGAATCTAAGGGAAAAATTATAACTGACATCGAAGTTGTTACGAGCAGTCATAAGACTCAGGATCAGAGGGTTCAACAAGAGTCTACTGTGGTTGAGGAAAATAGAGTACTGAAACAAAACATGACCGAAATGTGTCAAGCATGGGCCAATTGCCAAGGGCTGCCCTTTTCTTTTCATGGTTTCCTAGAGTTCACACCCATCTCGACTTCTACTATTCCGGCCTCATTATCTGATCAATCCTATCCACCTGGGTTCAGTCTTTATCCCAACTGTACGACCACAGCTGGAACTCTAGTTGCATATTATCAAATTTTTCCATTGACAACCAATCAGACAACCGCTGCTGTTATGCATGCCTTCGTTGTCCCACAACCAACAATGGTACAGAAGAAAACTCATGAGTCACAATTTTCTACCCAACAAGAACAATACGACTCTCCTAAGTACCACTCGTACTTATTTAATCTTCCTGCAAAGATTGAGAAGCCTACCCGAAAGATGGCACACGATGAAATGACCCAAAGAGTGAATAAATTAGAACGAGAGTTGAAAAACATACAAGGGTTGTCAGGTCAGAAGAGTATTACCTTCAAGGATCTATGTATGTTCCCCGATGTTCGTTTTCCATGGTGGACATGGAGACCCCATAGCTCACCTGAATAAGTATTGCAATCAGCTAAGAGGTGCAGAAAGAAATGAAGAATTGCTAATGGCTTATTTTGGGGAAAGACTTACGGGGGTAGCCTCTAAATGGTTTACTGATCAAGACACATCTGGCTGGTATGTCTGGGACGACATGAATCAGGCCTTTGTCAAGCAGTTCCAATACAACATCGACATTGCCCCGCACCGTAATTCCCTTTCAAACCTGAAGAAGAAACCAACTGAAAGTTTCAGTGAATATGCCATTAAATTGAGAGAGAAAGCGGCTAGAGTTAAGCCACTCATGGATGACCACGAGCTAATCATTGTATTCCTTCAGCCTCAAGAACCAGATTATTTTTAAAACATGATGTGCACAGTTGTAAAATCCTTCTAGGAAGCAATTAAAATGGGAGAAATAGTTGAGAATGGTATTATGACATGTAGAATTATAAGCCAAGCAGTCTCAAAGCCGCAACCCAGGCTGTCCAAATTGAATCTGGTAATTTTAGTGACACGAATGAGAAGGATGGAGAAACCATGATGACATCAGGGTCGAGAAGAGGTGCTAGGAGAACATCCCGAATGTATGACCAACCTCGTCTGATTTCCGATGATTCCCCTGAGCACTACTATCCACCTCAGAACCCACAATACTTTTTTTCTCCACCTGAGTATGTTTTCCAGCCACCAAGACACTCCAGAAGGCGAGCACCAGCATCGCAAAGTCTCCGTCAGTCTCCACCAAATTTTCAAGTGCCCTATAACCCACATCCAAGCAAGGGGTATAGAGGGGAACAAAGGTTGAACGTTAATTTTACACCAATAGGAGAGTCTTATGCAAGCTTGTTTGAGACATTAACGCATTATGACTTGATTGCACATGTTCCTCCAAATCATGTGGACCCACGTGCAAGAAGCTTTGACCCTTATAAAAGGTGTGAATACCATTCTAAGGCCTAGGGGCATGATGTTGAAGGCTGTCGGGATTTGAAAAGAGAAATAGAAAGGATGATCCAGGAAAATCTGATTGTGATCACAAACAGTGACACCTAGAATTTCACGCAGAATAATTTACCTACACATAATGATGCACACTTTGTGGGGATGATGCGTGGTGACAGGGAGTATGAGAATCCTCTCGGGAACTTGCTGATTGAAGTTAATGATTTTGAAATTGGAGAAAGCTCTGCTGATTGTGATGAGCAAATTCGTGGCAAAATGTCAAGCTTAGCAATTGAAAAGTCATTCCCTCCTTACTAGGAAGGAATAATGGTAGCTTGTTTTGATTTTTTATCTATTATCTGGGTTATTTCAGGGTTGTGACCCAGATTTTATTTTCTTATTTAGGAAAACCTTCCATCCTTCACTCAATGAAATATAATTTGTCCTTTTGTGTCATTCCATTCTTAGTGCTTTTCTCGCTAGTTTTAGTGATCTGACATGCATGCGGAAATTTTGGCCAGATCTTAAAAAACTAATTTAGTCTTGAATGAGATAAGCAAGAAAGAGACACTTTTGAGGATGAATAAAGATTTGAGATACTTTGGAACTAAGGTCGAGTAAATTTCACCTTCAAATCATTGTGATGACCGGACTTGAGGATGTTTAATCAATTGAAGCTTGGTCGAAAGTTTGGCATTAATGGACCAAAAGTGTCTTTCGACCATGACACACCAAGAAGATAGACATGTTCTTCAATGCTATGATCGCAAAAAGATAACATGTTTTGGCGTTCTGGAGGCTGGGAGGCCCTTTTTCTTCTATCTAAAAACTTTATACACTTCTCTACCCCTTTTGATATGGTGTCCTTTTTCTTTGACCACCCTCTTTTCGAATCAACTTTAGAGTAAAAATTAAAAAAAATGGAAAGAAAGGTTCATGTCCCAAGAGTACAAACTGCGGCAGTTCTTAGAAGTCAGGTAAACGGAAAAAGAATAAAAGACAATCAAAGGTCCATGCCCTAAGAAAATAAAAGCTTGGGCAATTTTTTTTGACAAAAAAAAAAGAAAAAGTAGAAAGAAAGAAAAAATGAAATGAAAAAAAAAGAAAAAGGAAAAGACAAATAAAACAAAAGAAAGACAAAGACAAAATATAGTTAGGTTAGACGTTTGAACTACGTTAGACCTGATTCCTTTTAAAAAAAAGGATACGTAGGTAGCTTTACACGGTTCGGTCCAACCAAATAAGGGTAAAAAAAATATCCAAAAAAATCCCTAGTAGCAAAAACAGGGGCAGAAATTTTATTTCACTTTTAAAAGGAGATTCCAAGAGTTGTAAGTCTATAACCCCTCATTTTGAGCCTACTTTAAGCCTTCACGCCGACCGTCCTTTCCAACCCTATCCAAAAACTTTCCAAATAAAGACCTCCCGATATGCCTTCAGGAATGCCAAGAGATGCACTCAATGAGAAACGGTTGTCATGCGACATAGAACACTATCAAGTTGCTCACAAAAATAAAATAAAAAAATGAGAGAGTCCTACTAGTGAAAACCCCCACGGGCACTCTAGGGCGGTAGTAAGAAGAGATAAATAAATGAGAGAGACTTGTTGGTGAAAACCTCTCGGGGCACCACTAGTCGATAATGAGTCCTGAAGGTGATGCGAAGAATTGGCATAAACAAACATGACTTCAAAGGTCATATGAATGGTAAAAGGAAAGGTTGTATCAATTTGATAGATCAGTCGTTAGGTCCAAAATGCATGTCATGATCATTAAGGCTAGTTACCGCAAAAAAAAAATTAAAAAAAAAACCCTCTTCTTTATGTCCTTCTGAAAGATGCATTTCTTGTTAATACTTGTTTCTTTGCATCGTTGTGTTCTTCATTCTGAGTCGGTCCTTGTCAAAACAAGCAAGAAAGGATTTCAAAATCTGCTATCAGCTTTTCAGTTGCACAAAGTGAATTTGGCCAACACACTCAATTGCTACAGTCAACATGCATTGAGGATTCATGCAAAGGCTCTCCCCAGAAGATTCTTGTCAGC